>BCKF01000002.1:1999767-2025994 GCA_001600515.1 Yarrowia sp. JCM 30694
CATCATCACAACACCACAGAAACACATGATTACCGTGCCAGAAGGAGCATGCGATACCCAGAGATGACAGCGCACTCACACAAGAGTGCTGATACCCGTGAGTTTGTGATTCCCAGTAGATTGCTGCTGTTGTGTTTGTGTTTGTGTGAGTTGTGTTTGTGTCAGTTCTGAGCTGGGGGATGGATGGTACCAGCTCTGTGCTTGTAAGAGCCTTCCCTGACGCGAATGAAGGAGCTGGCACTTCAGTGGACAAGATGGTGGTGCTGTTTGGGACCACAGAGTATAGGCAATTCGATATTCTTATTTGTGTTGCACCCTCCTCACCACCTAATTTAAAACCACAACACAACAAAACAAATGGCTACCATGCCAGAAAGAGTATACGATACCTTGAGATGACAAGCCACTCGCACAAGAGTGCAGATACCCGCGATTTACTGAGTCCAAGACATTCCCCCAACCTTTTTGTGTCTGTGCTGATTTCAAGTTCCAGTGCTAGCTTGGAGCCCTGACGGTAGGTTTATTTGTATGTAAATTAATGATTATTCGAGGGTCCACACATTATTAGGAGAGTCTTCTACAGTATATTCCCCCTCCCCCCTTCTTTTTTCTTTTTTTCGCAGCACCCAAATTCAAGAATTTGGGAGGGACACACCCCAATAATGCTTTTTTTAAAATTGGGAGTTTCAAAAAGTCCCAAAAATCCCCAGAAAACCAGGTAAAAACAACTTGTTTCGATCCCAGAACTGGTCACAATACACATAGCGACTAGTAACCAGTACCACTGTGACGGGGAGACTCTGAATTTTACTGTAGTGAAGTCGGAATCTCTCTATCTTCATTATTTATCAAAAAAGATTTTAGTCAGCATGGCCAAAATCGACAGATTTCCTGGGTAGATGCCAGGCAAAATTGGTGATTTTGACGTTTTTTTTAAACCGTAAAATAATAGCATCAGAAGAAACAGCGGTCTTTCAGCTCTCTATTGCACTGTTTATTTCCGCACTGGTGCTTCTCTATTGTGCTGTTCTACTCCTGATCAGTGCACAAACTGTGTTTCCTACACAGAAACAAAGTGTGGGTTATGGACGATTTTCCCAAAATCCAATTCTCAGAACTTTCCGATTTTTTTTTCCAGTTGGGAGTTTCAAAAAATCCAAAAAATCCCCCCAAAAAACCAGGTAAAAACAACTTGTTTTGGTCCTAGAAGTGGGTAACGGTTTACATAATGCTTAGTAAGTGGTATCATTGTGATCGGACGAGTCGGAATATTACCGTAGTGAAGGCAGAAATTCGCTATCTTCATTATTTATCAAAAAATAAATTATTCAGCGAGGTCAAAAGCGACGAATTTCCTGGGTATGGGTCAGGGAAATTTGCGATTTTCGACGTTTTTTTAAAATCGCCAAAAAGTAGTACCATAAGAAAGAGGGCACTTTCAGCTCTCCATTGCACTATTTCCCTCCACACTGGGGCTATTATATCGTGTTGTGCTGTTTGTTTTGTGTAACCTGTGAAATTTCAATATTTAAGTAATTGGACACAAATAGCAGAATAAACACAACAAAGACACATCCCATATAACATATCCTTGAATAAGACCGTTGCATCAGCTCACGTTCAGTTTCAGTGTATATAGGTACATCTATGCTTGTAGTTGTGCTTAACACAGCGTGTCTTCTTAGAGGTCTGTCATTAAGGCTAGGCTCATTTAGAAGCTCACATAGTATTTTTTTGAAGCTCTTACATACCCCTGCACTCATAAATTACTCTTAAATTACTCTGGATAACCGTTAATATCGATATCTGGTTTTTCACATTATCCTGCACTGTCATGCACAATCATGCATAGTGTTGCATATCCTTGCATACTTGCATACCCGTAGTTTATGCCGTCCCGGTACTTTATGCTGGGACCAAACCAGGTACTTTATGCAACTTTGAGCGGCTTTTATTCAGCGAGTAGAGCCGGTAGAGAGGTCAAAAGTGGCTCATTTTGAAGCACCCTATTAGGAAATTAAGATAAATTTTTCAGAATTGAAATCGGAGGTGTTTTGGCCATGTTAGATATTCAGCGTAGAACAAATCAGGTTAACTCTACATTTGCTGTAAAGTACACACGACACGGGTTTTGTAGCAATTTAGCACATGTAGTATTCCTCTACTTACCTCTGAATACAAAACGCACTCTTTTGAATTCCAATAGCTCAATTTGTTGTCCGGAAAATACACTGTAAAGCAGTACCCCATGCGTGCGGCTCGTTAATTGGAGAATTAAGGTTGGGGACAATATCGAAAAGTGGAGGGGTTTTCTCAAATGCTCGGTATTGGACTATATGCAGCCATGTAGTAAGTGGTCTGTACCATCAACGGTATACCCTCCGCGGTGTCTGTAACATCCAGAACGGTCCTTGGACTGGTGGACGTTAGTAAAGGACGATAACCTGGCTCGTGTTTCGTTTTTGTGTTTTTTACATGTACTGGGAAGGTCTCAAATGCTGGTTTAGAAAATGGCCAAATCACCTCCGATTTTAATTCTGAAATCGGTATTGTAATCTCATGAGTGAGGACTTCAAAACAAACTATCTCTGGACTTTCTAAGGGCGCTACTTGCTGAGTTAAAGCTGAGTAAAGTAGCATAAAGTACCTGGTTTGGTCCCAGCATAAACTACGGGAGCGATCTTGCATACCCGCTCCCGTAGTTTATGCCGTCCCGGTACTTTATGCTGGGACCAAACCAGGTACTTTATGCAACTTTGAATGGCTTTTATTCAGCGAGCAGGGCCGGTAGAGAGGTCAAAAGTGGCTCATTTTGAAGCTCTGAATTTGAAAATTAAGATGCGCCTTTCAGATTTCGTTTCGGAGATGTTTTGGCAGGGTTAGGATTTTCCTGCCAGTGTAGCCTTGTAACAGCACATTCGATAAAAAAATGACCAAAACTCAGAATTTCTGCTGGAAATATGCATCACTGAGCTCATTAGATTGATACATCACCTACAAGTAATTATTTGAACTAGTAGAGCACCATTAAGACAATCTCCAGTGAACCACAAAATATAGCAAACCTTAAAATTAGTACACAGAACACAAACACATGCATAACTAGTAGCAATACTTCCAGCACAACATGATTGATATGGTTGTAAATGAAATATCTTGTTTACTCACTATACCGAATTTCGTTTGTTTTGGGTGTGATCTGGTGAAGTTTTCCAGCCCCAAAAGCTCAACCCAAAATATGAGTATCACAAAGACCGAACTTTATCTAAACCTAATATTCAGCCTCAAAACTAGGAACCCCAGTCCCACCCCCTGGTTCATGGAGGAAAATCTCAAACATAGTATTATTGTATATCAAACTGATCTCCCAGATTTGAGGATTATTAATATACCACCCATATTGCGGAAAGGAAGGCACTTGTAATTTTACAAGCTTCCCAAAATTGTGCAAGATCATGCATGACTGCATCAAAATTAAGGTGTGCATAATCTGTGTTGTGATAGGAGCAAGTATACAAAACGGAGAAATACAAGACCCACGAGCGTGGAAACCGGTCAACAGTATATTGTAATGTGAAAGAACATCCTGGACCACTTATATTTCGTATTCATCATTTTGTCATTTTTTCTGTTTTTCCCATTTTTTCTCATTTTCTCCACTACTTGTACGGGCGATTTCCCCCAAAATCCATGGTTTTTTGTGATCCCACGAAACGAAAAATGCCAAAAACCGTCGCAATTCAAGCCTGAAAAATAAGAAAAAATATTGGAAAAATCCTTTATGGGATTACGATCAGGTTGCCACCACTTGCGAGAAGATCACGGCTCTGCCTGTGCCATTACGATTAAGCAAAATATTTTTGTGTTTATTTTTTGACCGAGTAAAAAAACGATATTTTGACCTGTCTCAAAATAAGGTGGTGATTTTTGACCTCAATAAATTGAGTGTCAGGGTGAAACAAGATATTCCAAATAGATATTGACAAAAGTGAACATGGTGGCAGTTATAATCGGTCATGTTGACATAGCACGGTATTTTTAAAATTAGAAATCTGATGGTTATTCGGCACTTTCAACATATTCAAGTTTTGAGAAACCTCAAAATTTGGTGCATTTTGGAAGAAATCACCTGTGCTGAGGGTGGAAAAATCACAAAAAAACAGAAAAAACAAAAACAAAAATATTTTCGATTTATTATTGAAGCTATATATTCCCATGATTTATAATGCCTTTGGAAGTCCAGTATCCTTGTTCCTACCCTGTTGTGATGCCTCCATTTTGCAGTAGACACTATTGATGGAGCACTTGTTTCAAATCGGTATCAAAATACAAACGAGCATAGAACAGCTTACAGACCAGCTGTGAATCTGAGATTATCATATTCTGGCGTCAAAAACAGTGGAGTATCACGCCACATCAAAAACTTGCGTTTTCAAAAATCGTCAAAATTACCTGACCTCCGACTCGGAAAGTCGTGGATTTTGGTGGGCCCAGAGAGATTTCTTGTGTCTGTGTCATGTATATAAAAGTCTAAATCTTGATTTTTACAAAATCTAAACTTGTGTTTTGACCTAATTGGGACATAGGCGTCACATTTAAGATCACCCTGTCCCGTTTGGGAAATCAAAACAAGCATTAAGGTGGATTTACCAAATTAAGGTGAACCCAGCCCAAAGGGGTTAAAAGATGCCTAATTAGGTAAAGAAGACCGAAAAATGAAGTTTAGAGTTCTACAACAGCAATATTTAGAGTTTTAAACTTGAAAAACAGAGATTTAAGCTATTCTGAGTGCATGGAGAAGTTCAGCACTACTTGTAGCAACGATTACATCGTGTTACAAACATTTAAAAGATATGAATCATATACCAAAATGATCGCCGCGATTGCAGGAATCTTATAGCATGTTAAAGATTTTGAAATTGTTTTTAAAGTGCTCGCTGCGCGGTATATTCCTAATATCCTTAGATATGCTTCAGCTTGTCAAGATAAAATGGCAGAACTATTTCAGAAGTCGGATGATAAAGCCTTCATGTATGGCATTACTTTCCATATTTTTCTGTTCATTTTGGATCAAATTTGACTATGATATGTTTGGTGAGAACGATAGTGCATTAAATATGCAAGGCTTTCATGCACAGTGGTGCATATTTCATGCACTCTTTCCCGATACTTTATGCTGGGACCAAACCAGGTACTTTATGCTACTTTAAACGTCTTTTACTCCACAGGTATTGCCCATAGAAAGGAAAGAGATAGCTAGTTTTGAAGCCCGAGATCAGGAGATTCTCATACCTCTTTCAGATTGGAAATTGGAAGTTTTTTGGGCATGTTAGATTTTCACTGTAGAATAGACCAACTTCACATCTACATTTGCTATAAATCGCCCACTACACCTATTTGTCAGAAATTTAACATAAGGAATCTTCCTCTTTAGACATGTAGCTGCAAAACGCACACTTTGGAATTCCCATAACTCGTTTTTGTAGTCCGGAAAATACACGTTCGGCTTGGAAATTCCAAGTTTAAAGTTTGCCAAATGTTTTCATGTGTATAAGGAGCACAGAACTATACAAGTGTGATATACCGGTACCGGTACTGTACAAGTAAGTCAACTGGTTATACAGTCCTCAGATACATGTTCATTCATCCATTCATCATACATGTTGTAAACACCTTTTCTGTACAACTTGTACCATATGATCAGTGTTCATGTTTGTTTATATATTCAAAAAGGCTTCTAGAACCACCAGGAGAGATCATATCAAGGTGGAACAAACGATACAGTACTCCCAGAGACATGCTACAACGTGGGAAGCTATATATTTTCAATTACAGACGATTTTATTTTTGTCGCTTTTTTTCAACAAACATCCACTTTTTGCCTCGTGGGGGGGACCACATGGGATTTTGTCAAAAAACAACAAAAAATCAAGATTTAAAAAAACTTCAGACTCATCAAACTGGGGTGAAAAAAGGAGATTTACCATTTTTAAAAAGATTACCTGAATCACAACAACCAATTGATTCTATATCAAACTTCACATTTGTCAATAACACTTTCGGAAGTGCTGTTTCGCACTAATCCTCGTTGACTGTGACCCTGAAAAAACACTGAAAAAAAAAACTGAAAAAAAAACACGAAGTTTTTATAAATTGCAATATTAATACATGAGATTGTTCTTTATCATCTCAATATACTGTAGGTCAATTTCCACGCTCTTGTGCCACGTCTTTCGCCTTTTTGGAGAGTTTTGTATTGCAGAAATTATGCACCCGTTCTTGATATGATCGTATCATCATAAGGAGAGACCGTAGCGAGGTGAAACAAAGAGCATTGTACTTCCAGAACCACGCTACAACAAGGGAAACTGGTTACAGACCAAAATAAAAAAGTTGTTTTTTTCCAAAAAAAGTCAGGTTTTCGGCTTGTGGGGGGGACCACATGCGATTTTGACAAAAAATGCCAAAAATCAAAATTTCATAAAACTTTCGACTCATCAAACTGGGGTGAAAACATCGGGATTTCTAAATTTTAAGACGTTACCTGAATCGAAACGACTGATTTAATCTATATATATCTTCACCTTCGTTAATACCACTTTGGAATGTGTTGTATCACACCAATTCTCGTCAACTCCGACACTGAAAAACAGAGCAAAAAAAAAAGAACTGAAAAAAAAAAGAAGTTGTTATAAATTGAAAAATTAATAGCTGAGATGGTTCATCGACGTCACAATATACTGTAGGTCAATTTCCCCGCTTTTCTGCCACGGCTTTCCCCTATTTAGACTGTTTTGTATTGCAGAGTCCATGCAGCCTTTCTTGATGATAGAAGACTTGCTTTATTTTGATGAGGTCACGTTTTTTTAGCACCTAGCAAAGTGGATCTATTTCAGGGGACTTCCCCACGGATGTGATGAGAAAACAGATAATCTGATTGAGGTTTGAAGAGTGTTTTGGGCGGGTTACTGGGATGGAAATTACGGAAAATCAATGGGATTCGCTGGGTTTGTCTGGAAAGTGAGTAAATATGACCCTAATATGCGTATTAGATACATTAAAATATAATTGTTTTTCTCACAACAGCGTTGGATTACTTGTAAGGGAGTTATGATTTTTTTGAATTGTTTGTGATTTATTTTGATTTGTTCAGAAAAATCAGAAAAATCAAATTAAATAAAAATAATTCGGAGGACCAAAAATCAAAAAAATTCGACATCATTGGACTAGTGAGACTCTCATACAACTGTTGTTTTGTTGATAAAGCTCATTTCTGACGAGTAGGACTCGTTCCAGTGTCGCATTCTTGGAATAGCTCAAAAGTACGGAAAAAACGTTTTTTTTAGCACCTACTAAAGTGGATCTGTTTCAGGGGTGTTCCCCACAGTGGGAAATATATACAGTAAATTAATGTGAGGTTTGAAGAGTGTTTTGTGCTGGTTTATCGGATGGAAATTACTGAAAATCGGAGGGATTTGCTGGATTTGACCTGAAAGTGAATAGCTATGACGTCAAATTGTGAATTCGATGTGTCTAAATATAATATATTTCTCGCAACAGTGTAGGATTACGTGGGAGAGAGTTATGATTTTTTTGAATTGTTTGTGATTTTTCGTATTTTTCAGAAAAATCAGAAAAATCAGATTAAATAAAAATAATTCGGAGGACCAAAAGTCAAAAAAAGCAGACATTAGTGGATCGGTAAGACTCCCAAACAGCAGTTTTTAGGTTGATAAAGCTCATTTCCGATGAGTAAGACTCGTTCCAATGTCGCATTCTTGGAATAGCTGAAAAGTACGAAAAAAATACTTCTATAGAAACCATACAGTTTCTAATAGAGATATATGCCAACTCTGGATTACCCCAAGTATTTTTTACCGCATCTTTCCAACTTTCTCCGCGTTATCTGCACGATTTTCTTCAGAGATTCATGTTTATCCCCTGAAATGATCGAAAACCCAGCTGATTTTATGTATGAATACATAAGATCAGAACATATTAGGCATTTTGAATGATTCTGTGTTGCAGAAGAAGTGTGTTAAGTTATCATTGAACTATTGTACTGATACTAGTATTACCATCAAGCATACAATAGCACAATTTGACGAAAAGTGCTTCAATTGCAATTTCTATTTCATATTTTGAATCTACAAGTCAGATAGAACAATCTTAGACCTATTATCTCTATATAAATATGACTATTTACAGTATTTAGCATCATCCAGAAAGTCTCGTTTAGGGCAAAGGATATCACCACCAGGGGAGATCGTATCAAGGTGGAACAAACGGTACAGTACTCCCAGAGGCATGCTAAAACATGGGAAACTATGTATTTTCAATTACAGAGGAAAAATATTTTGTTGATTTTTTTTTAAAAAAGTCAAGTTTTTGCCCCATGGGGGGGACCACCTGAGATTTTGACAAAAAATGCCAAAAATCAAAATTTCACAAAACTTTGATCTCATGAAACTGGGGTAAAAACAGGAGATTCTATATTTTTAAAAACGATACCAGAATGAGAACGATCGATTGATTCTACAATCATCTTCACCTTCGTCAAAACCAATTCGGGATGTGTTGTTCTGCACTGATCCTGGTTAAATCTGACACTGAAAAACAAAGCAAAAAAAAAACTGAAAAAAAAATACAAAGATTTATAAATTGCATTATTAATAGATGGGACTGTTCTTTGACATCACAATATACTGTCTATTAATTTCCACGTTCTCGAGGTACGTCTATGGTCTGTTGGACGTTGTTTTGTATTGCCGAAATTATCATACTTGAGTAACACCACAAGGAGAGACCGCAGCGAGGTGAAACAAAGCGCATTGTACTTCCAGAGACACGCTACAACATGGGAAACTGATTTAGAGACGAAAAAAAAAAGTTGCTTTTTTCCAAAAAAATTCCGATTTTTGGCTTGTGGGGGGGACCACATGCATTTTTGTCAAAAAATGCCAAAAAACAAAAATTCACAAAACTTTGGTATCCTGAAACTGGTGTGAAAACAGGAGATTTTATATTTTTCAAAGCGATACCTAATTCAATCCGATCAACTGATTCCACAAGCATCTTCACCTTTCTAATTATCCTTTCGGGATGTGTTGTTTTACACCAACCTTTGCTAAATATGACCCTGAAAAACAAAGCAAAAAAATAATGAAAAAAAAACACAAAGTTTATATAAATTACGATTTTAATAGCTGAGATATTCATTGACATCACAATATACTGTGTACCAATTTCCACCCTCTTGTGGCACGTTTTAGATCATTTTGGACACTGTTCTGGATTGCAGATTTCACGCACCCTGTTGCAGATATTATGCACCATTTGCTGATATAATTTTACTCGAGTATCACCCGAAGGAGAGACCGTAGCGAGATGAAACAAAGCGCATTATACTTCCAGAGGGATTCTACAACATGGCAAACTGAAATACAGACAAAAAAAAAAGTTGCTTTTTTTTCCCCCAAAAAACATCCACATTTTGCCTCATGGGGGGGACCACATGCATTTTTGTCAAAAAACAGCGAAAAACCAAGATTTCACAAAACTTCAGACTCATCAAACAGGGGTAAAAACTTCTTTTTTCATGGGTTTTATGACGTTACCTGAATTAAAACGGCCAATTGATGCTATATCTATCCTCACCTTTGTTAATACCACTTAGGGATGTGCTGTTTCGCACTAATTCTCGTTTTCCCTGACACTGAAAAAAAGTTGAAAAAAAAGACGGGAAAAAAAAACACAAAGTTTTTATAAATGGCTATATTAGTAACGGGAATTGTTCATTGACATTTTAATATAGTATGGATCTAATTTCACAGTTTTGTGGCACGTCTTTGACCTTTTTGGACGCTGTTTTGTATCTCATATGTTATGTGATATGATCTTACTCGAGTATAACCACAGGGAGAGACCGTAACAAGGTAGAACAAAGCGTATTGTACTCCCAGAGACATGCTACAACATCAGAATCTATTTACAGACCGAAAAAAAAAAGTTGTTTTTTTCCCAAAAAAGTCAGATTTTGCCTCGTGGGGGGGACCACATGCAATTTTGTCAAAAAACAGCCAAAAATCAAAATTTCATAAAACTTTGATCTCATTAAACTGGGGTAAAAACAGGAGATTTTATATTTTTAAAAACGTGACATGAATTAAACCGATCAATTGATTCTATATTCACCTTCAGCTTTGTCACTGGCACGTGAGGATGTGTTGTTTTGCACTAATCCTTGTTAATTGTGACACTGAAAAAAAGCGGAAAAAAAACAGGAAAAAAAAAACACAAAGTTTTTATAAATGGCAATATCAGTAACTGGGATTGTTCTTTGACATCCCAATACACTGTAGGTCAATATCAATGGGTCAAACTGTACTTGGTCTTAATTTAATTCGGTTAAATACTATATACATTACTGGTACCATTTTTTCTGCTCGTGTTTCCACCACTGTCTCTCCCTGGTGGGTTTTACCGGTTTGCTTTTGAGAATCGTGTTGATGGCTTCTTCAACAATAATTCGCAGATTGGTCACTCCCTCAATATCCACAAATGTCTGGGGGTACCTATTTTCCAGCCATCTGTATGCGGAAATCATTTTGTGCAAATCTTCCAAAATCTTGAGTCGATCAGTGCTTGTTTCAGCTTCAATAAGCGACGTCAAAGGCAAGGCAGCTAACTGAGCAGCAGTATAAATACGACCTGTAGCCATAGCTCTTGTCATAGCTGTAACCTGCTGATTGCAATAAGTGGTTACTCCATAAGGCAATCCTGAGATATTGAGAGCCTGTTCAAGCGACAATTTCGAATAGCACACTTCAGACAAGTCCAATTGAGAATCAAAAGAAGGCATTCTCCAGTTTTTAGAAACCTCAGTGAGATCATCCATTTTGCCCATAAGTGCAGCTAGACCTTTGACATTACTCACCAAAGGAGCAAACAGGTCATCATGAGGCTTGACAAACATATGGTCAAGCATGATGGTGGGTGTTTTGAGCATCTCACTGATATACTCTGAATTCCTCTCATTAATAGAAGTGACCAAACCCACACTTCCCACTTTATCACTTCCAGGAACCTTGTATCGACCTGCTCGTCCTGCAATCTGTTTAGCAGAGGGAGGATCAAGCATACAATTTTTTTCTCCATCGTATTTCTCAATGGCGGCAAAAACAATACGGTTGATACTCAGGTTGAGACCCATACCAACAGCGTCAGTAGCAACTAGAACTTCGTTTTTGCCAGTGTTAAAATCACGTGACTGGGTAACTCGAGTCTCCGGAGGCAGAGCTCCATAAATCATTGAGCATTTCATGCCTGTTTTCGACTCGATTTCCTGTCTGTATGAAAACACCTTTTTTCTGGAGAAACAAACGACACAGTCACCAGGTCGGACTTCATCCAGAGATCTCATGGGTGTTTTCTCCATCTCTAGAGTACCTAGACGCTCGTATGTGTTGATTTCCAGCGTATCTCCTGTCGATTTCACGATTTGTTCAATCATGGGAATCACACTTGCTTCTCCACAAAGATGCACTTCTTTCGCCTGAACTCCTATTAAAGCATTGACCCATGCCCATCCACGTGACTTGTCGTTGAGCATTTGGATTTCGTCAATGATACACACATCCATCAGCTTGTTTGTATCAATCATCTCAATAGTTCCTGCAGTGAGAGGAGCAGGTCTTCCAAACTCATCTTCTTCAGTAATGACTTCTTCTCCTGTTTTCAAGTTGATAGCCATTCCTTCATCTTTGATACGGTCATATGTTTCACGAGCCAAAAGTCGAAGAGGACCAGCATAGTATCCGTTGTTGGCTTGTTTGAGACGTTCCAGAGCTCTATAAGTCTTTCCAGAGTTGGTAGGACCCAAATGACAAATAATTTTTCGGGTCATTTTTCGTGCATCGGGATACAACTCCTCAGGGTGTCGTAGATCAATTTTGCCTTGTCGTTCGATAGAAAAACCACGAGAAATCAGCAAGTCTTTAACATACGACTTGAACAAATGCAACTCGCACATTAACGAATCAACAGAAGCCAACCACTTGAGAAATTCAACAGACGGTTTCTGCGTTCGATTCACCACATGACTCAGCAAATCCTGAACCTCATTCTGTTCCAAAGCTCCGTTTTTCTGCAAATACAAAGGCTTGATTTGACCGTCCTCCATTTGCACATATTTCTTGAACCATTCAAGCAAATGCGATTCCTGAACAGCATGACCCTGCACAATCTGGTTCCGCAGAAACGACATCAACAACCCTAGTCTCTTTGATGCATCATCCTCCTGTTTCAGCTTTTCCAATAACTCAGCTTCCAAAGCCTGAAACTCAATGCTCTCGTAAAACGACTTGACCTCCTCGGGGTAAAAAACAGGAGTATGCGAGAAAGCGTCTCGTGCAGACAGTTGTTTGATATTGGCCGGATCAAAGTTGTTTTGACGGAGTAATTTGTCTGCTGTGGAAATTGTAGACGCGTGTCTTGGAAGAGACGTAAGCAGCGTTTTGAGCACATTCAGCTGTGTAGAAGGCTGTATTTGTGCTCTCCGTGCACCGGAAAGGCCTATAGACGCTCTTCTGACGCCATTCAGCACTCGTAACATGTTGTGTGGTAGTGGTGGTGTAATGTTGAAATCAACTTTTTTAAGGTGTTGAAAAATTATGCATGAGAGCTGCACGGGAGATTGTGGCAATAGTGGCAAATGAGATGTGTAGGTGGTGGGAGTGTGGGAGAAGGTCACGTGATATAAAAGGGGGTGGTTATGAGGTTTATAATTTTTTTTGTATTTTTTTGAGGTTCTAAGAGGGTGTAATAAGTTTGGTCAGGTGGTTAGTATAAAGTGTATGGGAAGAAAGTCAAAACTTGTGAGATAAAGGGGTAGTAAATGGTAAGTGCAGTAGTGGAGATGTTTAAGTAAATGTGATAGTAAATATACAATGTGTTCAAGAGCAGTAAATAATCGAACTTGACTAAATTGGACCCGGAAAATCCGATTATGAACTCCAAGTTGCTGTATTTCAAGTGTAGAATATTTTTTGTATTTATCAGTTACGTAATTGTGATACTATGAAATTGACTATAATATACAAGTAGCATCTCCAAAAACACTTCGAATGAGTTTGAATCGTCTTTCTGATGCAAATGGTATACATCACGTGACTACCACTACCCCACTCATCCAAAAAATGACACCACTTTTTCACCAACTAAACATAACCTTTTGTGAACACTTATTGTTGGAAGGTTACTTGGCAACGCAGCATACTATAGATGGTGGACTATAGAGCAATCCACAAGAAAAGCAAAGCAACCACGTGAAATCCAACGTCCTCAAAAAAAGTTTGCACACCGAAAATCAACACGTGATACTATATATCTAGCAAGTCTATGCCATAAGAACCAAAACTGATTATTGAACTTTTTCATCAAGTCCACCTCCACCACGACATCCACAGCTCCATTTTAACACCAAACACGCCTATACCCACTTTCCCAGCCACCTCAATATTGCTGTTCTCACTTCCCACCCCCAATTTAACTTTCCTCAACTAACCCTCTAACTACCTACTTTATTTTGTTGACCCTATCCATCCTTAACTTTTTCCCTAGCCTCTATCAAGCACAAAAATGCAGGGATGATCTCTCAACGCCCCCTACGCCTCCCCCAGCCTCCCTGAGACGTGGCCAGCGATATCCAAAGTTGCTCCCAAACTCAGGCTTGCTGCAGAATCGAAAAACGTCGTATCGCGTTTAATATGAGACATGTGGAGATGATTCCGGTTTCATCTTGAAGGTCTCGTTGCGACGCGTCTTTTGACACCTACTATATATTGTTATGTTTTACACGGCGCCCACAGCACTCTGCCCAATCCAGCCACTCGCATTAACAACTCATCAACTAAATGTACGTCTCGTAAAGACGTCCTTTGTTAGTGATCGTCTGTGTTTTTTCGCTTTACATTAACCTTTTTGTCTTTGCCGTGATAGTTTGCTCAGCTCCACGGATACCCTGAAACCCGAATGTTAATCAGCTGTGCCGTTCCTTGCAAAGCCGTTTTAGGGGCCCTTAAAATTCTATACGAAGATGCGCAACACGACCAGATAGGCTTTGAAAAGATGGGAGGGGAAAGACGAAGCAGAAAAAATTGGAAAACACGGAAAATTCGTTTATAATTCAGGTAAAATCGTAGCACACAAGGACAGTGTTCCATATTGTAGCCCTAATTTTTCTGCACATTTCGCATGTCCGTATCACGTGATCCGAGAAGTCCCCGAATTTACAACAATTGATTAACGTTTCCCAGATCCTTTGTTTGAAGGACCCACCCTATTGGGTTAGGTGGGTAATAGGGCGGAAAAGTAATAGAGAAGCGCTATAGATTTTAGAGGTACGCGGTGTGATGAGAGTGTGGACGGGATATGGTTTTTTCGGTGATTAAATTTTTATTTAGTATTTATTTAATTTTTTTTATTTCCAGCGCTCTGCCAAACCCTACTCTTCTTTAAGTGCATCAACGGCTGTGCTTGAGCCATTTAAGAGAAAATCGTCCGTTTTCCCAACTCTCGGAAAAAGAAAAAAAAAACAAGATAAAAGCGAAAAAATGTAAAAGTGATAGACAATACCTCGATCTAACGATCTGTGCATTGTGACTAGTGTAACATCGATCTGCCTGAGCAAGAGAGGAAAAAAATACAACATGGAAAGAGAAAAAATATACAAGCCTTGCTCGGATCGGATCTTCAGCCGGTTTCAAGACCCTGGCAATGTCGTACCCAGTGTCGTAAAACGCAGGGTCTAAAGAAAGACGCAAAAACATCTTTTTCGGGTGAATGGGACTTTTTGCATTTTCCGGCCTCCATTTTTTTTCCTCACAAAGATAGCGGACCCCGAAAAGATTCGCTTTTTCTTTGACGACAATTAGGGCTATGTCGGATGCTTTCTTTTTTGCAACAAGAGCTATGGACGAAGACTTTTGCTCAAAAGCAGACACCGATATAAATAAATTACTTGCCAAACATTTGTTTTTGATAGCCCTGTCGATTTGTTTCAAGTGTGTAGACAAACGGCATCAACGATAGACGTGAAAATCCTGCGAGAGGAAAAAGAAACCCATTACGACGAAGGTGGGCGTTGGGTAAATCTTGTGGAGGGAATATTGGGTGTACAGAAAAATAAATCATACCATTAGAAAGAGCTCATCGAGACGAATCTTTTGGTGTACTCTACATCTCTTCACGACCAATATCAACCCACTTTTTCCAACACTTGGTTTGGGTTTCATATCAGTTCCGATTAGCCCTAACAACTTCTTCATGAGGGAACTCAACCTCAACGATGAAAGTTCCATTTATGGCTCCATTATTCTCTAGTCGGTTAAAATAGCTGTTTCCGACTCAACTTTAAGATAGTTGTTGTCCATGGCTTGTGGTCATTTTGGTGGTACCATATAGACAGTGTTGTGGGTGCGATACAGGATGTGCAGTACAACAAGGACATCGAAGTCGTTACATTGCTTAAGTCGTGGTACAGTATGACATTTACTGTGGTCACCACATTGACTCTGTGGTGGGCATGACATAGAGAATGTGGTGGCAACGACTTAGTGGATGTAGTGCCAATCACAGAAGGGATGTAGTGCCCATCACATTGTGGATGTAGTGGGCTTCACATATTTGTGACCACGACATTAGCAATGTAATGCCCACCACACTGGTTATGTTGTTATCGCTGATACCATCACATTGGTAGTGTCGTGGTCACCACAAGTATACGACAACAAAGTTCATCGTGATGTTGCATTCTGTTATCTGGTTAAATTGCTCTTGTAGTATCTATTCCACCAGCCATTTTATCCAATCACATTGACTGTTGTTCACTCTCTTCACTTCCAGTACATCCCATGTTGTGCCCTACATAACCTTTGTGGTGCCCATTACATGCGATATGTGGTCCCCACGACTTCAGGCATGTGGTCACTACACTGGCAATGTCGTCCCCATCACATCATCAATGTCATGCCCATCACATCAACAAAGTCGTGCCCATTACAAAACCTCTGTGGTTACTAGACCAATCATACCACCACCATTACTGTACATTACAAATGTCGTCACACAAAGCCACTTAGTGAAAGTCAGTGGCGATAATTTCTTTTCTCTCTTGCTCATTGCAGGCATGCGTCTCTTTGCACCCCTGTTCATCAGACATTTTTACGAAGCGAGGTGAATAGTTGCACAATGAGATTGTTGAGTTGCCCATTATGATGGGGTGATCGAGACGAGTATTTTGGTATATTTGGTGATGTTCTAGAACGATTTTGGTTTCATAGGGACGAGTTATGATAGTTGAGATATATGGGTTATTTATAGAAGTAAAGAATTTCTAGAGAAGAATAGTGAATGAGAAGGGCATTTTACAGCTGGTTGTCAACTGTTTATTGTTTGTATAGAGTCATGTGAA
This sequence comes from Yarrowia sp. JCM 30694, assembly GCA_001600515.1. Taxonomy (NCBI): domain Eukaryota; kingdom Fungi; phylum Ascomycota; class Dipodascomycetes; order Dipodascales; genus Yarrowia; species Yarrowia sp. JCM 30694. The sequence continues at coordinate 2,016,239 of BCKF01000002.1, forward strand.
TTGTTTTGAATTGTTTTTGATTAAAATTATTTTCGAACATTATACGGTAATTCGAGGTAAATTGACAATAATTGGAGAAATGATAGTAGAGACGAGACAAGACATCCATTAGAATCAGAATAATTCAAGGATCATGCCATTGAAGACCAGATGTTTCTAACACACTTCTAGCGATTCCTAGGTCCCATTGAGTGCTGATAACCATTTGAATCGTAACATCACCATATCTAGACCGAAAAGCGTCCTAGAAACACCATCAGTATCTCATTAGAACGCTAGAGCGCCATATATCATTCCAGATAACCTCCCACCACTCCTTTCCTGCTTAATTCCTTCAAAATTCCCAAAAACCGATTTTCCACATACTCACTCTTTTGCTTCCCAAAGGCGTAATATTAGCCTGACCAAGACACGAACATCACCGCAACTTCAAGAGCAGCCTCGATCCGTGCCCTCTACTCCGCCTTGCTTTTCACATGTCCTAGTCTAGCCCTTTGGCAAAAGAAATTCCGCCCTCGCTACTCGTACAATGGGCTTGTGTCGTTTCCGAGTTTATTGATCGGATGTACAAGTTCCGTGTAAAGTGGAGCCGAGTGAGTGAAACGAGACCTCATTTGTTTTGTTTCCTTTTGTTTGCAAAAACCATACATGTACTGAATTACCAAGGCTTAGCAATACAAGAAACCTCTTTGTACAACCCCCACAGAGCTGTAGAACAGTATACAGCATCGTGTTCCCCTATTCTAGACCCGTTCAGGCCGGTGGATCTTCAAGCAGCCAAATTTGACTAGGTTCAAGATGCTACCCCTGCAGTCCTGAAACAGGTTGCTTCGCAGAACTCAGTTGTAAGCGAGGTGTGCGGTTAGACGAGACAATGGGAGTGAAAATGGAGTTTGTGGGTTTTCCAGAGGTGTATAGGGGGTTTAAATCGAACAATTGAAGTCAGAATGTGGGTGAAAACTTCAATTTTTGGAATTTCGGCGASTTTTTTTTTTTTTTTTTTTTCGCTTTCTCCAAACAAAGACCTCCCTCCATTGTACAGATTGTACCCTGTGCATTCATTGTGTACTCCCCTTGTGCATGTAAATTCAGGTTTTTTCATATGTAGCCCTTGTGCCCACCCTGTTGAGCAATGCACGTCCCGATGAGTTAAACGATGTCCACAATCGACCCTCGTTAATTAACCCCACTTATCTGATACTCAGATTGTCTCGGAATGTGAAGATCCTCCTGGGGTTGGAGAAACTTACGTTACTCAATGGGGACTATAAGTGATCATCCTCCAAGATAGTTGGGACCTTTCTTTTGTCACTCTGTAGTATCGTGCTGTAGACTACTGCATGGTGGAGACCGTACATATCGCAATCTCGTATACACACGATGTACGGGTACATGAACATTGTCTTGCACACCTGAAACCACACCCTGTATCGAGTCTGGAGTACCCTGTTTGTTTCGGCCAAAGTTATTTCCGACTCCGTGTTCTTTTTTTTTTTTTTGTAGAGGCTCGGTTATTTTCCTTTATGTTTTCAAAAAGCGGAACCTTGCATTGCATTGCATGAGAAGCCTAAGTCTATTTCTCTAGAAAGGTAGATCTCAAACCCTAACCCAGATTACGCCGTTGTTTGAGATTTTGTTTTGATAACGTTGCTTTTTCGGCTAAAAGCGTCGGGAATCGGCCACACAATGGCGCCATGCATTGTATCCAAAGACGTCAATAAAGACAAAGAAATGGAAAAAAAAATCGTGGCCACAAAGAAAACGTGGGGGCAGCGATCCAGGAGTGGTTACAATGCGGGAGGTATGTTTGTTGTGTTTTTAAAATATTTTCTGAATTTTAAATAGCCAGTTTGAAATGGGTTGGAAATTGCAAAACAAATCTGCTAAAATCGCTAGAAAATTGGAAACACAATAAAATCAAACTACTACATTATTCCCAACACGTCCTTGGATCAGAATGTATTTCCCCAATTTCCCCGATTTATTCCGATTTTTCTTGATTTTTTATAAAATACACCCCGCCAAATTCTAACCCTTCATGCATCGGCTAAACACCCCTCATGACCAAATATGCTATTTACTCATCGAGCATGCATCGGAGTAGATCGGAGGTCGCGAAAAAGAAAATAATTCTATTTGACATATTCCTGTCGTGCTATAATTAATCGCTATTTATTGGAATAGTTTTTTATTTATTTAACGGTTATTATTTTTTAGGAATATTTTTAAATCCGTATCCACCCTAATTGGCCGATACCCACCGTGTTTATCTCCTGGCAAACAGCCGCACCTGGCTTACAAAAACTTACAAATGCTCAATCCCTGCCTTATGCAATTGCCATCGCGACGATCTCGAGGTCAAAGAACCCTAACCCTATACAAATAGGCTTTCCAACCCTATCCGGATGTCTCAGGCGCAACCTTGTTTTTTTATGCAGTCCTCCGCAACTGGCCGGATACAGGATTATGTGGTGTAGACGCGGTAGCCGAGAATTCAGAGTGCTTAGTAAGCAAAATTTATGAGGGAACGCGTTGCTTAGTCAGCGAAAAAACCAAAATCAATCATATCTCTTGTTTCATCATGGCGCAGGTCTTTTATCAACTGAGACATTTGACTTGTTCTGCGTGAGATCCATGCAAAGTTAGTTACATGCTACTTAGAGTTGGCGGCTGTTAGTGCGTATTAAGTGGGGGGCCAAAATTATAACGGAGATGTAAGAGGTCTAAAAGTAGCTAGATTGCTTAGATTTTGAGGCAGCGTATTGTACAGTGTCCAATTATGGTTGTGCCAAAGTCTCAGCTTATTAAGCCTAAAAGTGGGCAACTTACAGTCCTCCCAAACAGAGTTATTTTAGCACTATCTGGTAACAATACGGAAAACAATATAACTTAGCTAATACTAGTGCTACCGAGCTCTAACCGGTACCATTCGAATCGCCTTGTTCTCCGTATTCACGTGGGGGTGGAGTTTTGTATGTATCTTTGCTGTTTGTAAAGTTACGGACAGCTCATCACACAGCCCCGTATTGTGAGTTGTAATACCCGTCATATGGAAGCTTATCATGCAGTAAAAGCTGGGCTTGTTAGCAAACAAGAATTGTGACGTGGAAAAGAGATAATAGTGACGCGGCTAAAACGCGGCTAAAATTAAACGTTGATGGATTTAGAGTTTTGTATTATGTAAGCACGTCACGTGATCGCCCCCCTAAAAAGAGCTATTTTTACTCTTGTCCAACATGTCTCACCTGTAAGCCGGTTTTACAACGTAACGCAAATTTGCAAAGGCTCAAGGAGATTAAAGGGTGTTAGTAGGGTAAATCCAGGACAGGGAATACGTTGGCCGTATTTGTTTTTGTGCTAGCACGTCTGGAACAGGAGATATACGAGTTTTAATTTTTTTCAACCACCAAAACCGCTGTTTCTCCCCCGAAAGTCGTCCAGCAAGCATGGCTGTTTCGCAACTGGCTATATTTGGAATTTCAAGGAGTATGCACTACTCGGATTTCGCATAGGAGGTCGGCATGAAAAACTACAGCTGTTTGAAGTTGGAAAGTTTAGGGGGATCTACACAACCCAGAATTATACGCTGAAGCAGATCTCCTATCGTATAATCTTGTACGTGAGCGTTTTTCCAACATGGTGCAACTATTTTTTCATTCGGACCGAACCGACGTCCAGGAAATTACTTTTATCGTGTGGATGAGTTAGGTGGTGAGAAATGTGGGTTACCGAAAAGTTTGATATGAATAAAGTTCCATTTCCGTTTTTCTGGAGATGTGTTTTTTGAAGGCCTTCTAGAAAATAATTTTTGGTCACAAAAGTCCCTGGAAATTTGGCCACATATTATATACCCTCGTTAGTACCTCCATTTTGAACAGCTAACGGCTGGCACGTGTTTTGGCCAAATTATGGAGAACCCTGTATTGTTAGCGTCTTGTCCACCTTTTCAAGAAACTTTGTTGGGTGTAAAAAGACGACGCATCTTTGTGTCACCTTTGAACCCCACACAACTTGAGAAGGAGAGACAGGGGTGTGATGATGTTGAAGAACAGTCGTTATTACAGATTGACTAGTGTGTTTTCTTTTTGCAATCTAACGTCTTTTTTTTTTTGTGAGCACATATTTTCGGCCCTGATTTGGGACAAGTCACGTGGCAAAACGCGTGTATATGCAGCAAGTGAGTCTCCTCATGGGGCAAAACGACTGGTCAGTGTTGTTATCGGCCAATAGAAAACGCGAAATCGCAATCTGACAAGTCACTTCTCCCCCCTGTTTCACCTTCTTCCTCTCCATCACCACACATAGCCAATTCCATTCCGTACCTCTAACCCACATTCCAATACTCCCACCAACTTAATCCACCCTCTCTCTCACCAACCCACCACCATGGACGGCATCTCGCGAGCCCTTCCAGCCAAAGACAGGCTCAAACGCCGTGATGGGCCTGGAGACGCCCCCATGGCTTCTGTGCACCAGTACAACCAGCCCTCCCAGAACTACGGCCGGTCGTACGGAGTTCCTCGACGCGGTAGACCTGGTCCTCCTCAACGGTTCGCTCCTCCTGGTCCTCCAGGCGTGCAATCTCACGGTGGACCTGGGCCACGTCAGCGGTACAAACCTGCAAAGCAGTTCCAGCCGCCTCCAAAGCAGCCACCTCAGCAGCAGTATTACGATCAGGGATACGACCAAGGCTACGACCAAGGGTACGATGGCTACGATCAGGGGTACGATCAGGGATACGATCAGGGCTATGATCAGTATGGAGGTTACCAACAAGGTCCTCCTCCTCAGCATGGTCCTCCTCAGCAACACTATCAGCCTCCTCCACAGCATCACCAGGGTCCTCCACAGCATCACCAGCATCATCAACCACCTCCGCAGCATCATCAGCAGCATCATGCTCCTCCACCTCAACAGCATCATGCACCACCACCGCAGCAGCAGCCTCCGCAGAGATCGCAGTACAGAGCTCCTCAGGGAAACGCGCCTCAACCGCCTCCTAAACAGCAGCAGTACGACTACGACCAAGGCTACGACAACCACAACAGCCAGGGCTATGACAATTATGACCAGGGTTACAACAACAACAACAACCAGGGCTACGACAATTACGATCAAGGGTACGATAACCGTGGCGGCAACACAAAGAGCTACGATCAGGGATACAGCCAGAGCTACGACAACAACCAAGGAGGGTACGACAACCACAATTCGTCCGGCCAAGGCTACAACCAAAACTTTTCGCAGTCCGAACCCGATCTCACTGCTGGTGTCAACAATCTGAGTGTTCGGCCCAAGAGCCCTCTGCAGAACCCTGGACCTCCAGTTCAGTCGTATGCTGCCACAGTTGCGAAAAGGAACTCTCCCCAGGCTCAGCATCTGCCCTATCCTCTTCCCAAACCAAAGGTGCAGAGTCCACAGGTGAACCAGCAGGCGTCTCGAAGTACCCCTGATCTGCACTACAGGGGAAACGACAACAGAGGTAGTGGAGATCGAGGTGTTGGCGGCAATAGTTACGACAGCCGAGGCAGCAATGATTACCGTGGTAACGACTACAGAGGCAGTCAGGGTGATCGAAGCCAAGGTGATCGAAGCCAAGACACGTTCTCACCTACCAACACGGAATCACGCGACTCACATGACTCCAACCCCGGGTTCCAGTTCACGTCTGCAGCTGCATCCAACTCGTACCAGCAGAGTGACAACCGCGGCGCCGAAATTGAGCGCAAGATCTACGTGCGTATGTCACACTACCCGCAGCCTCAAAACCCGGTCAACCCCATCCCCCATCAGTACGTTGATTCGTACAAGGAGGAGAACCCCTACGATGAGGAGCGGACTCAGCTACCCACACACGCGCCACCTCCTGTGCCTCAGCCGCAAAACAGCAAATATGCACTGGATGTGCCTGCAGCTGTGCCTGCCAAGCCTCCACAGAACGCCACCCATGCAGCACAAAACGCGTACTCACATCCGTCACCCACAAAAGCGTCGTTTTCGCACCCCAACGCGCCGTACCCCATTAAAACGGAGGGAGCTAGACGAGGCTCTGAGCGAGGAGAGGAGAGAAGAGGTTCTGAGCCCAAGACCAGTGAGTTCCCGTCTCCTAGCTCTCTCACCTTCACGCATGCATCGCTCGAAGCTAAAAAACAGCGGGCCATGGCCTCACCTGACGACAGTCACGCGCAGCTGGAGTATGCGCAGGCCATGTTTAAGGCTGCGTCTCAGCTGGCAGACAAGGCACAGAACGGCAACCCCATTGACTCCAAGACGGCAAAGAAGAACAGGGACTACTGGACGACCCAGGGCTTGAAGATCGTCAAGAAGCTGGCTGCTGTCAACTACGCGCCCGCGTTGTTTGAGTACGGAGTTCAGAGCACAGATAAAGAGCGTGCCTTTGATCTGTACAACAAGGCGGCCGGTTTGAGTCACCCAGAGGCGTCGTACAGAGTTGGTGTGTGTTTCGAGCTTGGCATTGGCACACGACGAGACGCTCGTAAGGCTGTTTTGTGGTACAAGCGAGCAGCTGACCTTGGAGACACAAAGGCCCTCTACAAGCTAGGAATGACCCATCTTCATGGCACTCTTGGTGAGCAGAAGAACATCCAGGAGGCTGTGGCTTTACTGGAAGAGGCTGCTTCAAAGGCCGATTCCGAAAACCCACATGCTCTTCATGAACTGGCACTTTTGTTTGAGCGTCCCACATACGAGATGAGTGCCATTTCGGCCGATGGACGTTCTGTGGTGCGCAAGGATGAGGCTCGTGCCCTTTCTTTGTTCATGGCAGCAGGCAAACTGGGTTACCCTCCCTCCCAGTTTCGTCTGGGATGTTGTTACGAGTATGGCACTCTTGGCTGTGACGTCAACGCCAAAAAGTCCATTGCCTGGTACTCGTACGCTGCTCAAAAAGGCGAGCCTGAGTCTGAGCTGGCTCTTTCGGGCTGGTATTTGACTGGCAGTGACGGTATTTTGCAGCAGAGTGACACAGAAGCATACCTGTGGGCTCGAAAGGCCGCTGAAAAGGGTCTTGTTAAGGCTGAGTATGCACTGGGATACTTTTGCGAGGTGGGAATCGGTGTGCATAAGGATCTGAACGAGGCCAAGAAGTGGTACTTCAAGGCAGCCGCTCAGAAGCATCCAAAGGCGATTTCGCGATTGAAGGCGATTAATGAGGGTAACTAGACGGAGAGTGTCTAAGTGAGCCCAATGTACACTTCAGAGTCATCTTGTATACTACACAGACTCTTGTTGGATGGTATCAGAGGTCCAGTTCTGGGAAGCTTGGACAGTCAATACATAGATAATGAACTTAATGTAATTGTACTAGAAGAATAGTGTAGTATTGGTGTTGAATGGATTGCTACAACATCGAGATGGGATAAGGTTCCATCTCAGTAAATATTACTTGAGAGAGGTGAAACGCCAATTAAACTTTACCTTCAGGCACTGGACTTCAATGTTCAATATTAATAGAGAGAAGTGGGCTTGGAGTGTCTGAAACGTTTTGCAGTAAACCCATGGAGGTCTCAGATGTTATTGTGAATCAACTGTTGTGGGGTTTCAAACAATGAACACTTTTTTCAGACATTTCGGCAAAAAAACCTTAGTTTCTCGGCTGGAGATGGTAATATTAGTGCAATGAGGCTGGGAACTCAGCCATTGTGTTCTCCCGGTCTCCAGCTTCATTTTCATTACTTCATGTTGCTTCCAGCACAAGTTTTGGCCAAACTAGGGTCGAAAAACTGTTCAATCTTCAGTATCATAGACGTAGATCAGGACATCTTAGTCACATTCAAATGAACACACACTAGGCTTCTAATGTATTCGTAGAGCAGTATTCACAAGTCCTTTATGCACTTATTCTTTCAAATTACAACGTGTGAGTTCTTAAGCAGTACAAGTATAGCAGATGCCGAAACAGCCAAATATCATAAATACCTGTTGGTTTCATATCCCAGACAAAGACAATATTATTCATTTCAACCCATACATTACCAGGAACAGAAGCTGGACTTAAATATATTACCTCTCGGTCTGTTCCTGGTAATAACTATAGGCTTATCTAAGAATAGCCTTGGTAAGATATTCAGCATAGCCTGAACTATGGTTCACTTAATAACAATAGATAAGTACGAGCCAGTATAGTCTCCGTGAGTACATGACCACGACTAAGAATAGCCAGTGTACTTACTGTAGAGCCTTTACTAGATCACATAGGTCGGCTCTAACTAGCATAGGCTTGTAGGGAAATAGTGGGCAATATCGTTAGTCCCAATCTCGGGTAGTTATTGAACCCAAACAGCGGTCTCAACATTAGATAGACCAGCTCATACCATACCGGAGTTTGGGTTAAACTTGCGGGAGCAGTCGTCGTCGCGCTTCACTCCAGTTGCTCTGGAACCATACGGTTGTCACGGCGATCTCGGGCAACTCAACCTGAGACAGGATATGCGCATGTGCATCTAAGCTGCGACAACCTGGGGTCGTTGGAGCTGAGACATGTGACAAAGATGTTGGTGGGGTAGTGGGGGTGGGGTATTGAGCGTAAAGTAAACCAGATCTGTTACAACGTGTGTCACTCTAAGTCTTCGTCAAAGCGGTCGCTATGTAGGGACGACGATCTTTGAGGGGTCAGAGACAAGTGTCGATCTGGGGATCCACGTAGATCCCAGGCCTTGAAGATCGTCAGACCATATTATACATATGATACAAACCTATACAATACAAAGCACACCTATAGATACATGATACAAGTGGAGCTACAAGGGCATGGGTGTTGTGTGTACAAGTAGGCTGTCTCTCATACCTCATACCGTATCTGTCACCAGACTACCCCATTTGGTTTGGTTTTTCACCGTGTGGGTTATAGGTTTTACTGTTGGCTGGGTTTACTTTTTTTTCCCTCACCAAGGGTGCGGACAAGGTGTGTCTCACACCTAACGTCAAAAACGCTTCTTTTGTCTGCATCCCAAAAAGGGTTGTTTAAGTGGCAGGGAATGAAGGACACGCACTGCTTAGTAACCATCAGCCCACTGGCGCTGTGGCGTTGCTTTTTGCAGAGGGGTTTTCTTTTTTTTCGTAGCTTTTTTTTTCGCCATTTTTCTTTTTCCCCAACAATTCGTTCTTTGGTCGGCTTGAAGCCCCACGAAATTCTTTTTTTTCGCCTGTTACTTTTTTTTCTAGCCGTCTCGTGACCCGCAATCCGATCAACAGGCAAAGGTGAGCGCATTCCACAGTGTACATACCGACATATTATACAGTGCCTGTGTGTCTGATGATGCCGGAAGGCAGCCCTGCATTTCTTAATTTTGACGTTGAGCACTATTTCTGCTATTTTGGGCATGGCCCAGAGGTGCACAGAAAAGAAAATAGACTGTGGTTTACAGGAGGTCTAAACGGAGATTTACAGAGTGCACACATGTGTGGAGAATTATTTTTTTTGCTGTTTCAGATGATGCGGCCTATCCACTATAACCGCCCGGTATAACACCGCTTGCTATACTCTCCGATATCATAGAAACAGACTATCGTTTGTCTTCTGCGGTTGCGTATCGTTTGGTTTTTGTGAGATCGTATGATTATCAAGTGCATTGTTTTTAGAGCTGCTATGGCAAGAGACTTCATAAATCTACGCAGCTGGTGTGTCAGCAAAAAGCAACGTGTGCTAGGGTCTACGAGATAGGAGGGGTATGTTTAGTGGGCGAAAACGGGGGTCGGAAAAATTGGGCGCTTAGTAAGCCGGAGATTCAAAAAAAA
>BCKF01000002.1:2026143-2126942 GCA_001600515.1 Yarrowia sp. JCM 30694
TCACATCACTCACCACAGCCTCTGCACACTCCATTGTCTTCATATTCAGTGGAACACTTTTTGACCCCTTCTCACCACCCCTTAAGATATCTCGGATTAAGGTTCGCACCCTCAACTCCTCCCATGGGGCAAAATGACTGGTCATGAGGCCACATAATTAAATACAAATATAATTTGAGGCATTGAGGCACCCAATAATTTTCGCAAAAAACTCCCTTCCTCTTACACACCACAGCCCCACACAAAATGACATCATTCTTCCCCTACCGCCCCTCCCAGCTGAACTCTATCGTCTCCTCCAATATCACATCGCTCTACACTTCATCGTCATCCATGGATCTGCTTCAAGACGTACAACGCAAGGTGGAGGAAGCCGGAGGAGATGAGGAGCGTGGAGTGGAGCTCAATCATCTGGGATTGACCGAGGTCAGTGATGGTGTTGCAGAGTTGTTGTTGCGGGTGCGCAAATTGTCCCTGACGGGCAATATGCTGACTGACCTGCCACCTCTTATGGGCCATATGACCCAGCTGCGGTATCTGGATCTGAGCAACAATGCCCTTCACAACGTCCCTGCTGTAGTGACACGGCTCACGACACTTGAGATTCTGGACGTGTCGTACAACCAAGTGGAGGCGTTTCCAGAGGGCATGTTGCGGCTCACCAATCTCATGGTGCTGTCGTTTTCACACAACAAGCTGAGACAGGTGCCACCGTTCATTGCGGATATGGCGGAGCTCAGACTGATGGAGATTGATGGTAATCCGTTTGTGGATCCTCCTCCTGTGTGTGCAGACCCTCAAGCCGAGGGAGTGCTTGATTGGGTTGAAGAGGTTAAAGAATGGCTACGTCAAAAGAGACCTACACAGCAGCAACCACACCCACAACCAACACACCAACCAACACACCAACCAACACAACCACAACCATCGTCTACACATACAACACCCCCTGTCACACCCCTGGAAGATGACCCCATCTCTTCACGACAAGCAAAGCGGATGGGCGTCATTGTCAAAAAATACAGATCCACCACTAACCATGCACGGGGGGCATCTCACGACTCTGCAATTGAACCCGTACAGGGCCAGAGCTCTTCTACGGGTGCCTACTTCAAACGGCTGTCTACTCTTCCTGAGGAACGCAAAAACAACACGATTGAGGCGTGTCGAAAAATTCTGTTTGCGTTTTCGGAGATTCTACCGGCTATCAAGACCTACTCGGGATTCTGTAAGGATAGAAAGCTGGTTGCCAAAGCTGCAAATCTCCATGGAACGTGTCAGCAACAACAGGAGGCGTTGTTGGCGGCTCTGGAACGATACGAAGAGACTGTACAGGATGTGACAGTCGAGTCAGCAGTGGTCGAACGAGCTGGACTCTGTGTCGGCTCTCTACGGCGCATTCTGGCGCTTCTACACTCGAATATCGCTCTGTTTGCGTCCGCAGACATCCGGTACTCTCGGTTGATGCTTCTGTCGACCTTTGGATCTCTGTCTGAGGTCCACAACGCATGGCACACGCTGTTCCCGCCCAATGAGCCCGACAAGTTCAGCATTGTGTCGGCTGCGGACCGCGCGCTGTATGAAAAGCTCATCAGTGCCACAAACTGTGCCCAGCATGTTTTGGGCCAGTTGACGGAGTTCATTTCCAAGAGTGCTGCGGCTTCTGCACATGCTGGAGGAACTATTCCTCCCCATGTGACGGTGCTTGTCAAAGAGCTGACGTCCACATGTGTTGCTGGAGCTGATGCTACTCGTCAGGTTCGTCAGCGACTTGATAGAGTAGCCAGAGGCGACTTTCCTCCTCGTCAGCAGTTCCTCGATACCACCTCGTACTTTCTCAAGGTTGTGATTGCGATGCTGGCAGCAACACGGCAGGCGATGGACGATCTGCCGATTCTGGGCAACGCCTCAGCGGCCCTTGGAACACTCACAAAACTGACCAAGGAGATTGCCATTTCGCTGGAGTACAAGCCCAAGGAGAGCGTTGCAGCTCCGGGGTCTACGTTTGCGCCGCCCAGCATGCCTGCGGTGATTCCACAGTTTTCCCCTGCAGCCAGCGGACAGACAACCCCGTTGGTGGCTGCTTTGGGGCCTGCAGCAAGTGTGGTTGAGGGTTTTTTCGATCACGAGGTGTAGGCGTAGGGGGCATAGTCAAACAACAACTTCAATTGGTACCCCTGACGGCACAAGTCTACGATATAACTTATTATAATTTTTGTATGGTCATGGCTGGTGCAGGTAAGTGCATGTACAGAAGAGGGTGGGTGCTTAAGGGTGTAGGTTGTACTGTAGTTGAGTTGGCTGGTTTTGTGTTTCGCTTTTCCCTTGAGGCATGGCTGCTTTATGATTTACGAGGGGTGGCCAGCGTTAGGGTTTCAAAAGGTAGAAGTGAAACGTTGTGTGCCCAAGCTTGTTGTAGCGGTGTGCTGCTGAGCATCCACCTTGCGTCGGCGTTCCTTGCACCGCTCCGAGCATGTGATATGTGTGACGCAGCATGTGATAATTGTAGTATGGTGGTACAGACGGGTCCAATGCTCGTTTTTTCACTTATAAAGACCCTAATTTCCCTCCTTCAACCCCACAGCAATCACCCTGAGTCAACGGCGGGGAAGGATAGACAGTTGATCGCCACCCACTATTCCGTGGGTCCGCGAGTGCAGTGCTGCATGCACCCAACCCGATGTGCGAACCTAGAAGTGCAACATTAGCCGGGCCATGTAAAGTAGGTGTCGGTGCAAAAAGTGAGCGTAAATCGGGGTCCCGGCTCTTGTCTCAGAACCGCTGGTATACAGCCACTGTCTCACAGGGTGCAAGCGACATGCTACAGGTGGTCCAAGATGCGACAGTGCCTGTAGCATAGCAACGATTCGGGAAGGCAAAATAGCAATTGATTTCGATAGACCGCAAACAGCAATTGAATTGTCTTCTCCACAGATAGAGATAAACATGCGGGAGCTCGGTAGACAAAAAGAAAGTCGGTCGAAAATGACCGTCAGCAACGCTAGCTGCGATATTGCGTTTGTAAAACCAAGCTTTACCACCTGATAATTCAGTAGGAGCATGACGTTTGGGGTAGACGTTTAAAAAAGCAATTTCCCTCATGGTAGGTTTTATTAGTCAAGTAATTACTCACCTCCTATTGCCCCAATTACTGGGCCCCACTAATTAGCTTATCTGCATGGGAGATGCATGCCCACGTCTGAAAATAACATCACCAGAAATCACTCCAAAAATCACACAATCAATAATGGAAGCAGCAGCGGAATTCATCAATCACGCTCTGGTGTCTAAGGGTTTCCTTTTGAACGAGCGTCTAGCCTTTGCTACGGTCTCTAAAGCGCCACTGGAAGACCCTGAAGAAAACGACATGCTGGTGATCAACACCATCTATTCATTACTACAATCGCTGGAAAAGGACTCCAAGGCCGAGGAAAATCGGTTACGAAGGGTGGCTGATCTGGAGCACGACAATGACCGGCTACGAGACGAGTTACGCGCGAAAGAGCGCCAGAATCACGACATTCAGACGCGTTTGGCACACGAAGAAAACGCGTTGCAAAACGCCAAACGCGAGGTGCTGAGACTTGAGACACAGATGAAGAACGAACGGGGGTCGTTGACGCGCGCAAAAATGGCCGTGGATCGGTTCAAACAGCAGAGTATGGTTGAAATGCGAAAGAGAGATGTTCGTCTGGAGAGAATGCGAGAGTTGGCTAGAAAAGGTAACCATTTATCGTCTGATTCGCTGGTCACTTTTACACCTCCTTCACCTGATGTTCGACAACTCGATAATGAACTCATTCGCGACAACAAACTGCTTTTGTCGCTGGTTTACCGCACTATAGACGACATTGATATGCTCAAGAGAAATGCAGCTGAACAGCCTCCTTCAGATAACGATCTCAACACGATAGTGCAATTATCGGTATCTGAGCTGCAAAGCGGAGGCACCTTTTCTTTAAACCGCACAGACGATATTTTACAACTTTCCTCTACAGTGGCTGAAAATCTATCTTCCCTCAGAGACGTATTATCACAACGGTTTACACTGCCCGAAGTTGACACCAACTCGGAAATAGCCATTCTGAAACGCCAGCTACAGGAGTCCAATGAAAACTGGCACAAGGCCGTCAAAACTATGGAGGAGTGGAAGGCGTACCGGCAGCACTAAGACGCGTCGCTTTTTTGTCGCGGACCGGGCTGCCGAAACGGCTAGGATGCAGCCACCTCAGGCCGCCACACGCTAGTGGCTTGTGCTGTGGATCTCTCGTTTCTGACAGCTGACGTATGTCACAGCTGACACCGGCTGCACATTCCTAGGACGGTAGTGTGTACTAACAAATGATATATAGCAAAATACACGCATTTTTTTACCCAAATCACGCAACCATAGTCAAACCACTATCAAACGGCTGGACCCTTGTTTACCCTGTTTACCCTGTTTGCAGCTATTTTTCCTGTCGGACACTAACGGCCTTGTTGCCCTACAGCTCCATTCTAGACGTAACACCTGGCTAGCGTGCTGGGGCTAGAGTTGCCTGTTGTAAACAAAGAGGCCCCGACACTAAGCATCGTTGGGCCAAGGGGCAGATGTGGTAGATCTGGCTAGAGACGACAGTGACAGCGGTGTTTGTGTGCTTGGCAGCCACTAGTGGCAAAGCAGCCATTTGTGAAGCAATCCAGCTATCCAGCCACGTAGCATCGAGCTATCAAGGTGCCCCCCCTCCCTTGCTGCTAACACCAGACAATACCGGTAAGATAATGGGGAGGGCTAAAAAAACCTGCCCGGGTCTAACAACGCTTTCTTCAGACAACCACACCCCAAGCCCTGCCCCCTGTAATTAAGCAGCCGTTTGAACCACACGGTAGTATTTTTTTTTTACTCCCCCATTTTTCCTCTACCCCACCTCCACCTGACAGTTTAATACGACCCGACAAAGTCATACCCTGGTCCTCGTATTTGGCCTAGACCCCTCGTATTATATGTTATTTCTTGTCTGTATGGCCCAAGTATAATATTAAGCTCCCATCCAAACTTATCATAGCGTGGAGCCCAAACGTGGGGTCCACTTGTTTTTTTGCGTGCCTGCAACATCTGGAACCGGGGCGGCCATAAGGGCCTGCCGCTAGCAGGTTACAGACCCGAAGCAGCCATGGTTGCTCCCGCACTACTGGGCCGGCCAGGAGCGTGCTAACTGGTACCAAGCACGCAGAATATTATCCAGACGCAAACAATGCACACAAGGCCAGAGTCCGAATATTACAATGTACGCAGGTGGTCGGAATGAGCCAAAGCCATTGTTCGACAGCTACAGGTCAGCTACAGTACATTGATGATAGTTTACATTAAATAATGGTACAGGTTAGTAATCAGCCCAGCAGGTTTTGGATGCTTAACTTGCTGCTGCGGGTGGGCGCGGCCGTGGAGCTGGGCGAGGTGGAGGCAGATGCTGCCGACGCTACAGGCACCCCTCCAGACGCTGCTGCCGCCGTGGGGGGCGACGGCGAGATGGCCGGCGAGATGGCGTTGCGGATCTCGGTAGGCGACGTCGGATGCGGCTGGGGCTTCCACTCGCGCTTGTCCGAGTCCGACAGTGTGGGCGACAGGCGGTCGTAGGGACCCACCTCGGGCGCCCCTTCGCTCTTTTTGTCCGTGGACGCCATGGAGCTCACGGGAATGAAGACACACTCCTGGTTGAAGCGGATGCAGTTGGAGCAGCGCGAGTCCGGGTTTTCGGGGTCAAAGCCCGAGCACCGGATCTTGCGGCGACGGCAGTACCGGCATGCAATGGACGTTCGCTGGCGCGCCGGAATGGGGCGTCGCAGAGCAAACGACGGGCCGGCAACCGCCACTCCGAGCTGCATCTGGTGGCCCATGAGATGGGGCGGCGGCGGCGGGATGTGATGATGCTGCATGTGCGGATGCGGCGGGCCCATGGGCGGCATGCCTCCGGGGGGAGCGTGTGCGTGAGCCATGGGCTGCGGCGGCGTGGGGTACCGCATGTCTCCTACTCCATATGGCGAAAAGTACTGCTGATGGGGGTAGATGAGGGTCTGTGGTGGCGGCGGTGGTGGCGGCGCTCCATGCATGGGACCGTGGGTCTGATGTAGCCCCAGCGGCGTCTGCGTAGGGGTCTGAACCGCTGGTGGGGGCTGGGTCATGCTGGGCGAAATCGCAGGGCCATGGGTGTAGTGATAGTCGTGGGGCTGCTGTGGTGGCGGCGGCTGATGCAATTGTGCGGCGGCATGCGGAACATGATGCTGTGTGGAGTTTTGGGTATGCGAGTAGGGGTAGTGGTAGGGCGACGAGGGCTGTTGGGGCTGGCCGCCGTTTGGCGATAGCTGCTGCGTCGAGGGGTTTGTGTGTGCCGAAGAGGGTCGAGGCACTGGCGAATGCGAGCCCACCAATTCGAGACGCCGCCGTTTGAGCGACGTCAGCTCGTCTCGGGGGTGGTGGTCGTCAACATGGTCTTCGCGTTTGACGGAGGGCGACTGCGGCGGCGGGTTGATACTCTGTGGTTGGATAGGCAGAGGAAGCCGGGGCGTCATGGGTACTATGTTAGTTGTTGTGGAAGAGAAGGAGGGACGACGCAGAATCCATTTTGCGAGCGTCTGTGTCTGTGTCTGCTGCTGCTGCCGCGATCCTGTTTCGGTAGAGAGAGTGTGTTTGTGGTACCCCTCCTGATCTGGACTTGCCAAATCCAGACGCATGCACCCTTGCCGTATCCTCTGCATAGCCGGCATGTCCGCGAAGCTTCTTGCACTCTTAAATGCAAGCCCAGATTTCAGCCGAGTCGCACACGCACGGTCGTGAGAGCACGCAAAAGAAGCACATCCCCCGGCGTCTCTTCGGCCGACACCAGCAAGTGCACCCCCCACGTTGTGCGGATCCGTAAACGCCCACTATTCGGCTGCCGACGAGGTGCGCTACTCAGGCTAGCGCCAAACCTAGACGACCTGTCCATGTGGCAATTCCCGGGAGGGCAGACGGATTCGGGCCGCATGCGTCATAAGGGTTCGTCTGGGGATAGCACACGGATCGGGGTTAGGGCTGTCTGTTGCGTTGGGGCCCACTTCATGGAGCTACCGTTGTTTTCCAAACGGTGCAACGACGCAGCCGAAACCGGAAAAAGGTCGAAAACAGCAACAGCACAAAAAGGGCCACCCGCAAAACCCCTGACTAGTGAGAGGGCACGTAAAGCAGTAAAGCACGTAAAGCAGAGAGCACAAGGAAGTGAAATAAGCGCCAGGCATAATACAGGCACTCACAGGCACACACAGTCAACGTCAAAATCACCACACACTTTCATGTGTCATTCATTCAAAAAGGGCTGTGCTTGTGTCTGTCTGTGTCTGTGTTGGCGCTGTGCTTTTTTTTTTTTCGCACTTCCACATCCGGCCCTTCGCCCCGGCTGCCTTGCGTCTACGTGCGTAGCTCCCGCGATACGCATGTGCTGAGCATCTGCCAAGACCCGCGGTGCACTTAAGGTTTGGCTACCTCACCGAGACCGACTGCTGACTAACTGACTGAGAGGCCCACCATGTATCGTTTGCACCCTGTGCAGCTCTGTGGTGCCGATCGGCTTTGCTCCCGTTGCGCATCGGCAGAAACTCAACTCTGCGCCTAGGGTGACAGAGACACAAACACAGGTGGGCCAATGAATCACTCACACAAACATATCGCTCAATTGAGACTGCCTCCAGATGACCGTCTTGGGGGTAACACTATCTCTCTTGTCTCTCACACAAACACACCCTGTCTGTGTGTTCTTTCCCAGCATCGTTACTCACCTGGTGGGCAATGGCCCTTTGGGGTAATTATCGAGAGTATCTTGAAGTCGGAGGCCTCGTGGGGCTTTGGAGTCGATTTGGAGGCCCTTGTTGGTCGGATTCGGGTCGGAAATGTGTCGTCTAGGGGTCGTGACGCAAGAGTGCCACTCAGCTCGTGTACCCAGGGTCTATAAGCCTCTTTATATCCAAAAGGTGGTCGAGTGTCTTGGACAGCCATTTTAGGCTCGCTATAAGCACCACTTTGCGTTTTTCCCGAATCCTTTGTTTCTGGTGATGAGGTGCAAAAACGCAAAGTGGGAGCGGACCCTCCAAAAAACGCAAAACGGAAAACGCAAAATAGAGTTGCAAATGTGAAAAGCTACAAACGGACGCCGGGCTTTAGGTTGGCAAATTAGCCTTTTAGCCATAACGCTTACTAAGAGTAGAGCCAGGGTCGGACACACTGAGGTTTTGCCAAAAATAAAAAAAAACCATGTCGGAGAAATGAGCATCGTTTGAGTCACGTGACGCGCTTCTACAAAAAAACGAAAAACCTGGCCCTATCTGTATTCTGCATACTGTGCCTTCTTCCCTTGGGTGGGAAAAAAACTCATATTAAGTTGTGCATCCACATGGACGGTGCATTGTAAGCGAGCCCTACAGGAGTTCACTACGATATAGACTGGTTGTAGGGATGGATAGTTACAGGGTGTAGCTTGCCATGCTGTAGCCTTACTATTACTCCTCGTTTTGAGGTTTTTGAGCTGTCTATGATTTTATTCATTTTTCCCCGATTATTATTTCCTCCCCATTGTTCATACTTCTCCTCTCCTCCACTTGACGATCCTGCCCTTGACACAGCGGCCCGACTTGTTGGTCTTGTAGCTTCGACGACCCTGTGCACAAAGAGTATGTACAGCAGTAGTTTTGCGCACGTTGCCCATAAGTGAGCGTCAGTGTTGGGCAATTCCGCTGGCCTTCTATGCACAAGACCTGTTCGGAAGGCTACTTGCACCTCTACACGTATAGCGGTGAACAATAGGGATTGTAATGTAGACGGGGCAAAAAAAGCAACGTGACGATGAAACCAGCACTTTTCAATTACGAAATAAGGTCGTGGGGTAGGGTTAAGGGAACGAAAAAAATAATAGTGCAAGAGAATTGCGACGATACACGGGTCAATGTCTATCATAATCTACAGCAGATATACATACAATACAGTATATCTCTCCCTGTACATTATCGCTGAAAAACTCCACGGACAAGATATACTACATGCACCAGACCACTTGTACCTGGGAGCTGCGCCTCGAGCCCCTCTCGAAAGATCTACACGGGTACATTTAAAAGCAAGAGACACGAAGACAGTCCTCCGAGGCTGCTTGCGCTTCTTTTAAAAGGTCTAAGTGAGCTTCTAGAGCGGATCGGAGACGAGCTTTTTTGCTTCCCCGTCATGTTTACGCTCTTTGCTTTTGTGTGTCATGTCTCTAGGGCACCACAAAGAGAGGCAAAGAAGGGCGGAAAAAAGGGCAAAAAAAAAAAAAAAAAAAAAGAGAAATGCAGATCTACGCAGGCAACCAAGATCCATGAGATATGCCGGACGGGTTGGCACAGGAGGGGAGGAAGGGAAACGAAACGAAAAAATTGGGAAAAAATGAAAAAAATTACAAAAATTGAACACCGACCAGCCGAAATCCCGGCTTAGTAAGATCAACGTCGTATTTTTTGAAAACGGACACTGCACAGATAGGGGAATAGGTGTTATGAAGATCTGACACGTCAGAGTATAGATACAAGGATGGAGGAACCTGTCAGCGGATTAATTGATTGTAGTAGACATCTGAGTTTTCTCGGTGTCTCGAAGAACGATTACGACAGTGACAGGTGTTTAAACTAAGGCGGGTGGTTGTATATAGTATGAGAAGTGCTGTAGAGAGAGGAAGGACTATGTGGAGTTGATACTGTTGATGAATTGATGGAGTTGGTACTTTTGAAGCTGTCCATAGAGTGAATAGAGCAGTTGCTGTTACTGTGGCTGAGACTGTGACTGATTGATTACTCGTCCTGTCAATGAACACTTATGCCGGCTGCTTTTGATCGGTCAAGAGTACGAGTACGATGGACAAGTGTGGAGTAGACAAGGAGATGACTCTTAAGTGAGCACTCTTGTCAAGTGTGCACCAGTGTGGGGTGTACAATCGTCTGGTGAAGTCCACAAGTTCATCAGTCGACTATTCATTTCTTGAAGAGTCGTCCAATCAACTCTAGTCTTTGATCCGATGAATATCGAGCAATTAACCACTCCAGTCTTGTCTGTAACAAGCAACCCGTCATCCAGCCAATTTCGCTCAACTCGTGCAATCCATCAGTCCGAATCCCACTCATCCATCACTCTCTTGTTCAAACTCACTGTCATACCTCTCACTCGACCATCTGTCATTCGGTTAATCAATCAGACAAGATGGTCCTCAAGTAGTGTTACAAGTTGGCTGGTACACGATGTACTCCCTCACACTACACCCGATTTCCGGAACACACCGGAAAAGCAAAGCCACCTAGAGTAGCAACTTGAGACAATGCACAGGCTAGACAATACTTGAATATAGAGACACTCTCGGCTCGTCTCGGCTCGTACAGGGCTGTCAAAAAGTGTCAAGCCGGCTTTCAGGGGTGTCGCCGGCGTTTGCCCTGCTGAAGGCAGCCCTGAACACGACACTAGACATTGGCACTAATCCAGGAGGCCATTGCAGGATGTAGGAGGTAAGCCAAGAAGTGTGGGTGAGACAGATGAGTCAGCAACACGTTTTTCTCGTGTTTCCTCCTTTTTTTCTACCGCTGTCGCAAAATTACTCAACCCTCCTCTTTTTCTCGTAGAGTCTTTGGCTTAGGCCCTACTGCTATGACGCACCCTGTCGCGCCGCAAAGCATAGAAGGATTTTGACGAGTTTGGGGGTCGGGAGAATAGCCTTTGGCTTTACCCTTTTTCAGGCCGGTCCTTGTTGGAATGTTGCTCTTTTGCAACAAGGTTCCAAACTGTAAACTATGCTTGTTCGGGTGCGTCCCTGACTTTGTCTTTTCCGCGCTTTTGCACTCGCTAGTCATGACCTCTTGCGTTTGTGTCGCTTGTGCGTGAGACTTTCATATAGCCGCTTTGTGTACCCGATCTACAATGGCGTCTTCGTCTTTGTGCCGCAGCCGAACGTATCGAAGATCTGTCGTTAGGTTAGACAGCAACGAGGTAAAATGCGAGTCCGACGTGTCTTTTCGACAGGTCGGGCTGATGGAACAGGTCGAGTGGGGTTTCATACATGTAGATTTTGCCCTGCCTCACCGTCTCCCCCACTATGGGGTGTGGGTCACCCTCTCAGCATTCACATGCGGAAATAAGGTATGTCCCGCACTGTGCAGGCTTTTTCTTGTATCGCCTTTAAGACTAAATAAGACGACCCTGTAGGACGTCTGATGTGGGGCCAAAGTTTGTTTGACAAGGTACGGAAACAACGAATCGACTACGGAAACAACAGTTGTATCATAAATGGCAAAGTAAGAAAGCAAGAATAAATAAATCTGGGACAAGCTGGAAATATATATTAAAAAACGAAAGAAATAATAATAAAATAATAGCAGTCACGTGACCCCCCAAAAAAAGTCGACCGATTATTCACAAAAAAACCCACTTTCGGACACCGACACCCACTCGTATTGGACCGTACTACGTCAGCTGTCACTCTGAAATAAGTCTAGGATCACGTGACCGGCTACTCCTGCCTCCCTCTCTCTCTTATACCACCCCTACCACAGACCCTGCTCAAATCGTTTCAGCTGCACCTGCATGCAATAACACTCTGGAGACGATTGAGAGCCTTTGAAGCCGTATCTATGGCTGCTTTTTCTTGACAGCTGTCAGAGGTGTAGTTTTGTACCTCGTGGTTTTAAGACAGCTTTTTCCAACCGTGCAGGAACGTGGAGGTCGTATCTAGCTGTCAAAAAGCGTGTCAAAAGAGAGTGGTGTCTACTTATGTCTGTGTTAAAAGTGGGCGTAAAAATAAGTGCACAAAGACTTTGCTCTAGAAATGCCATGGGGCAAAAATTCAACTCACTACTGCTGTGTACCTGATACCTTTGTGTTTGTGTTTAGTCGTATAGCTCCTCGTTTAATTGCTGGTGCTCGATATTACGTCAAACGTCAGCTCGTAAGAGTGGGCACCAGGGGTGCATGTGTCTTGCCGGACGTGACCTTTAAGCCAAATAAGCAGCGGCCAGAGTTTGCCCACCTCTCCAACCAGCAGGAATAACTGAGCTTGGCAAACGACAATGGGGTGGATCAATTGGTTTGAGCAAATTAGATCAGTCTCCAGCTTGTGTTTGTCCGTTTAGCGTACACGTGTGTTATCCTTCTTGAGATCGGTACAGCAGATCTCACTACTGTGCAATAAGCATTTCTAGTCTGTGGTTTACGCGAGACTGTAGTGTACATAAGAGTCATACTTGTGGGGTCATACGGTGCTATATTACTTGGAAAAAGTGCCTTATTTGTGGCTGGGTATTTGAGAGTACTTGAAGATCACTGTGCTTACTCACTTCAGAGCACGTTTCTCCAAGGCTTATTTTGTTGACCTCATAGTTCACCCTGTTTACCCTTTAGTTAGGTTTTCTTGGACTCCTTCATACCCCTCGGCTCCGCCTCAAATGCTCACTACTGACGCAAAAAAGACACGGCTAAGAATGCACTTGTTATTGTGACTTGTGCACGGATGGCACTTGCGCACGGCTCCAATAGTGCCCTTCACACCGCACGACAAAGGCAATGTCATTCCCACCACAAAGCTAGTGTGCCCCCACGACACTCGGCCCGTGGTCACCACTCGAGCCTTGTCATGCCCACCACACGGGCCTTGTCGTGGCTGCTCGGCGCACTTCCCCTCCTACATTGCCTCGGAGAAATCGGACGTCTGTCTTTGTGTGCACGTCAACAGGAACGTCAACCTGTCATTAGTGGGTCCTTCTGGAATCCCATCTCACTAGTGGACTTAGGTGCATGTCACTCCGAATAAGGTAGGTGGATGCACAACGGCCCTGATGACAATGGTGCAAAAGGTGTCTATGGCGTTTGTTGGCGTTTCTCATGGCGTTTATTTATGTTTGTTTTTAGCAGTGGTGTAGGCAGTAGAGGTTGACACAACATAAGCAACCATAAGACAGTGTGTACACAACTGACAGACATCAAAAAAGAGGTTTAAAAATAGCGATAATATTGCACCTGTGGAAATCCGAAGTGTGTCTATTTTCCCCGATTTTTTTCCCATTTTTACCCATTTTTCCCATTTTTTTAATCAAACCAATTTTCTCAAATTACCCCCCACTAATTACGGATCCACAACGACACTAAACTAGACCAACCAGGGTACAAGAGATATCGCTTTAGTGCATGTATAGTCCCAGCTTAGTTGCATGGCTCTCGAGCCGTTTGCGGGTAAGCAGCAGCCCGGAAAAGAGCCCAAGCAGCACGAAACCTACTGGAAATATTTCTGAACCTCGTCTCTAACAGCTCGACAGCTGCTGAAACTGTCTCAGAGTGTTACATCGGAGTTGAGAAACGTGAAATTTCTGTGGGGTCCCTGCAACCCTCACTTAGACTGCTTTTTTCCGTTCTACTGTAGTGAGTGTCCAGGTCGCCGCGGTTATTGGCAGCTAGAAAAGTAGCTAGAAAAGTAGAAACAATGTGCTTGTAGTAAGTCTGGATGTGACTCAAGATGCGATAATTAGTAAGATGACCCCCACTGCGGAAGAATGCATTGTGTTTGAGTCCTCTTCTTGTTTGTTCTGTCTGTGTTTGTGTGTCTGTTATTGTTTCTCTTCTGTTATTGTTTCCATCTGTTTGTCCACCCTCTCTCTCTTGTGGGCTATTCTTAGACCCGACAAATTGTCTCAAGAGGAGTCTCATCGTAGATTTCCTTTTTTCTCTATACAACCAGTAGAACCATGCACACGCGTCTAGTCGCAGGGTTACATAATTATTATTCTCGGAAGCTGGCCAAATCGTATGGGTGAGACTGTCTCATTGAGGCTGGAGATAGTGGGACGGAAAGAGCTGATTGAAGGAGGCCAAGCAGCCATTTATCCCAAACAGGTTAAAAAGTCACTAATCAGGCGGTTGCTTGCACATCTCTGTGCTCAAAAGTTATAGCTTTTTGCCGTTTGCACAACAAAGTGTATCATGCACTATGCGAGTCGTACATGGCGGCACATGTTGAATCTCTGTAGTCGTTGCTTTTGCCTGGCTGTTTCCGTAATTATTATGGACTTGCTTTTTGCACCTAAAACAGCTAGTTAATGGGTTCACGTAATGATACTCGGCCCAAAGTCGGGGTTTTATCCGGCGTATTGGGTCATAGATTAGTTGGACCACCGCACGCAAAGTTACATCGTATCTGATATGCTACCAGCACTACGTGCACAAGCTCAGACATCGTGTGATTCCCCGGATATTATTTGATTAGATTTTCTTGTCGCCCTTTTTATTATCCACTGTTTCAGGATGTTCCAAGAATAGCTCGAATCAAGAGTGCAGAAAAACAAAACAACGGCTATCAAGCTGTCAGATACAATTCACACACCGTTGCTCGATGGACAGGCCCTTATGAAACAGCCGCTGGAGATCGTCTTTTCAAGATATTGCTTTTGTGGACCACTAACGTGATTGGTTCTATACAGACCACCATTTATCATAACGGTATTTTATGCCACTGGGCTAGCTGCGGATTAAGCGGATCAAGGGATTGAGAGGCTTCATTCTCAGCCTAAATGAGGTAAGGGAAATTTCCTATGATTTATTTATCCCACGATATTAACACGATAATCACCAACTACTGTACGAGTACATCACGCCAGCTGTTTGTCGACTCCTGAAACAAAATATATGAATAGCAAAAAAATGAAACATGACAGTTTCCACCGTGTTTGAACGCATTACAGCGTTATTTTTTATTATTTTTTATTATTTTTTCTGCATTTTTGCACGTCTATAGACACCCAAAATAACTCACCCAAAACCCCTATGCAGTTAAGCACCCTTAGAGAAACGTTTTTCCTTAGCCCATCAAAAATCGCCAAAAAAAATTCAAATCAACAAAGAGAGGGCCCGGAACGCTCTTTTCCTCCACAATTATACCCTGATTAATAACCCCATTCCCCACATACTCGCCCTAACCCTTAACGCCGCGCCTATGCAGTAAAACGAAACGATAACAAACTTTGTTGGGGCTAGTTGGCTGCGGATCAAACGGGAAATAAATGGAGAAAAAGAGAAATTGCACCCGCGTACGACATTGTTTTTGAGGTGGATAAAGCCTAAATAATGTGGGTGGAAAAATAGCTACTAAAAATACCTAGTGGAGAGGGTTCTCAAGGGTCCTCTCTAGCGTGTACTCTTATAGAGACCACTTTAGACCTGTCGGAAGGTAGTAAACACGTGATTATGTAGTATATCACGTGATAAGCCATCATATATACACGTGTCATCTCCCCCTCCTTTTGCTTACACAGGAATGCACATAACTTGCAGTGGTATGTTTTTCTTCTTGATATCATACACACAGAGTTGCCTCGCACTCAACGTTGCAGTAATTAGTGAATTCAAGGGTCCTATTACTCTTCCGTTCTTGGCGAAAGCTTCCCGCATGTGGTATACATGAGGTGGTTGTTTGAATGTATGAGAATGCCGCTCAGGACGCTTTGGGATAATTGTGGGGTGTATTTGCTTAAGACATTTTCAGAAGCGCATATTCCAGCCTTTTACAGCCCATCCATAGCAGAAAATGGTGCCCTCTACATCTAGAATAGGACCCTTTCTTCTCCAGAATGAAGCCGTATCCGGTTGAAAACGCTACTCCATCTTTTCCACATTGTAGACCCTTCAGGGTCCAAATTCCACCTTCAGAACCAATCAGCCCATATTCTAGACACTTGAAGGACAGCACAAAGAATGCAACATTCCTATTCGAGAACAAGGCAGCACTTTCAGATAGTGTCTTGGGTGATTAGAGCTGAATATGGATGAAAATGGATGGAAGAGAACATTTCTAATTTCGCCAAGGCTTCAATAGTGTTTTAATGGAGAGCAACAGGGTCCAGGTGCTGATTATAAGACCATACCTTCTCTTGATTGGTATCAATATCTGGGTAGAAGGGCCCATGTTAATTCTTCTACCCCAAAATGAAGTATATCCTTCCCAAAATGACTTACTAACGGTCAACTCACGTCTGCAAAAGTCGCACTCAGTTTGAAGGCTTGTGGTTTTCGGTGTCGTGTTTTAATAGAGGGTAATCACACAAATTTGCTGTAAATTAATCAGCCTGGTGATGATAAAGCACTTCCAACTGTATATTATTTATCTTTATAGCTGTTGTAGCACTCCCTGAGGCTCTGGATGACATGTGGTGATGGGATTGATATGATAAGATTATCAGAATAGTTAGAGTTGGGACGTTGAATTAGTTGGAAATTACTTGACAAAATGAGGGTATCGGATTCTTGGATATAAATGATCTGGCAGTACTGTAAATAACTCAGCTAATAGAGAATGGTATTACCAGATAATAAGTCACATGAGGAGATACTCATCATAATAGGACATACTAAAGTGATCATCATTTCTTGTTTGACACTACAAACCCAACAACTCTTTCCAAAAATAGTCAATGAACTACCAAAAACCCTCATCCCTCACTCTAGTTTAACTAATTTTTTGTTTTAATTTTCGCTATTTTTTCGCTTATTTTTTTCTAATTTTTCTAATTTCAGGCAAACTGACAAGTCTATGCAGCCTGTCGGCTAAGGTGAAGGCTAAATAAAGTGTGCGACAAGGTTGGAGTCACGTGAACGCAAAATGGATGTAGACGATTGAGAAACCGCAGTACAACAGGGAAATTGTTTTTAATCAAAAGCTCCTCCCTTTACCATCCACGTGATTAAACGCCCACCTTATTTTAAACCCATTTGAGCTGTCAAAACACCCTCTTAGTTTTGGACTCCCAACGAGGTCATCCCATCAACACGTTAAAGCTCAGATAACGACCATCCGCAAAAAACGCTCAGATAAACGTGCATCTCATCGGATAGCATTTCGTGCTATAAGAGCAGCATCATACCACCCACGGGTACCGTATATACCCCTTATACGTGCCGTATCGCTCCGATTACGACCCACAAAAGCAAATGCAGGCAGACGGGCGCAAACTCTGTGTCTATTAGAATTTTTCTACCCGAGCGGCACAAATCCGAAAAGCCTGTAGCGGTATATCCTTGTGTTCTGAGAGGCTGTAATTTAGTATACAGTTTTAAGGGGGCTCTCGATTGGGAGTGCACGATATTTTAGAGCTCATCAGAGGAGTTAAGGTGGTTATCAGGTGTGCTTAAATTATGACGTCACACAGGAGTTGATAAGGCCACAGGCAGATAAGAGCACTGTACAAGTGTCCAGGAAGTACACAAGCAGGTATATTACTAGCACAAGAGTTTCTGCGACTAATTATAAGTTGATAATCCACGTTTGCGGGTATCGTACATACGAATCATATCCGAGCCGTCTTACAGCCCATCTCAACCCAAACTCTGTAACCTATTGAAAACATTTTCACAAACTGTAAGACAAGGTTAGATTGGCATGTGTAGGGTAGCACTGGTAATGAGCATCCAACAGAGGCTGTTTGAGAGCAAGGATAATATTTTCAAGGCGGACCAAACGTGTCTAGCCACGTGACGTCTCTACTGCTTACATAAACACCCCCTGATATCCCCTGTAACCAACCGACTCTTGTCTGCATCGTTATGCATAAAGTTATCGTGCTTTCTTCTATTGCTCACGCTTTCGTTTCTCCACTTCAGTACACATGATCGCATCTCTACGAACCCAACTGGCCGGCATCTGCGGTTCGACCTCTCTGGCATGCTGGATCGTTGTCCTACTGCCTCAACTCATCGAGCAGTGGCGCCTGCAGTCAGCTGAGGGCATTGCTATCGGATTCATTCTCGTCTGGCTGGTTGGAGATATCAC
Organism: Yarrowia sp. JCM 30694; assembly: GCA_001600515.1. Taxonomy (NCBI): domain Eukaryota; kingdom Fungi; phylum Ascomycota; class Dipodascomycetes; order Dipodascales; genus Yarrowia; species Yarrowia sp. JCM 30694. The sequence continues at coordinate 2,043,969 of BCKF01000002.1, forward strand.
CAACTTGGCTGGAGCTCTGTGGGCCGGTCTTAGATCCAATGTCGTGTTTCTGGCTGTCTGGTTCTGTTTTGCTGACGGTCTGATCATCGCCTCTTACGTCTACTACACTTACTACAAGCCACCGGTGGAGGAAAATGACGCTGAGACCGAACCTCTGCTCAACCGACGAGGCAGTGACGCTGTTTTGCAGCCCATTGTGGAGAACACTTCCACCGATAGCCGATGGGTCAGATATGGAGTGCCTATTGTCCTTGTGTTTGCTGCGGGTATCGTCGGCTATGTGCTGTCTAACGATAACGGAGAGCCTCCTGCTGAAGACCCTCCCATGCCTCTGGGTGCTGAGATTCTGGGATACCTTTCTGCTGCTCTGTATTTGCTGGCCAGAATCCCCCAGATTATCCAAAACACACGAAGAAAGTCTGTTGAGGGTCTGTCTCTGCTTTTCTTCATTTTCTCGCTGCTGGGTAACCTCACTTATGCGGGATACATTCTGCTCTTCTCCACCGAGTGGGATTATGTGGTCAAGTACATGCCTTGGCTGATTGGCTCCCTGGGAACTATTGTGGAAGATCTGATTATCTTTGCCCAGTTTGCCGCGTACAACGGGTCCAAGCAGCATCACGTGTCTGCTATTCTGGATTAGCCGGATAAGGACATTAAAAGACGTATTGTAATATATTCTTAATGATAGTCAGAGTGAGCTGCTGCTACAGTCGAGACATAGTACGAAGCACGAGTGTCTATAAAAGAGGAGGTGAGCCACCAGTAGAAGATGATACGCGTAACATCTGAAAGGAAGTACAGAATTCTTTTCAGCTAATGAGTTGGCGATAAATACAAATACACCAAACGCCATGGAATGAATAATAGCTCCCAGCACCACCTATGATATACTACAGAAAGCAGTTCAGTAAGTACATTTGAATACAGGGTACAAATAGCCTAGCTGAGATATTCCCAACATCACTTGTTCCGGTGAATACACGGTTCATTACTTTTGATATTTTCCTCCTTACAAGGTCTCTTAGTCGTCCTTGTGGTTTACGACAAAGCAACTTAACTAAAACCATAACAACATTTCCTCCCAACCCCACAATTTACATGCATATTACATGCACTTGATCAAAACTACCCACCGATAGTTTATGCACCATCAATAAATCCACTACAAAGCCATCACCACATACGCAAGCACCAAAGTTTCAGTGGTAATTATAAAAGCCTTAGAGATGACGATTTACAGCACTATTAAAGTCGACCAGACTCATCCACAGCATCCACAAACTATTACAGTCTTCAGCAGATAACTACAAGAACAACAGGTAAGTCCCATTTCACAACAAAACGGTATGTATGGGGGCAGATTGAGTGCATAGTCATTCATACGGATCCCAAAGGTAGCATTTTTCTTGGAAATGGATATCAATGACTTTTCCGGTATGACCTCTGTAATATTCCAGGTAAGGCACAAAGTTTATATCTAACATTTCAAACCTTAATATCGCACAAGATCATATCATCCCAAAAATCAATGGTTAGGACCAGGGCAGAATGAATGAATGGTAAAAGGATATCTCAATTGAAAAAAGAAGAAGAATTGCAGCACCTAGGATTCTCGTATGGTCTCCCACTACAATACTAACTAGGCTCTCTGGTGCTTGACTATGGCTGATCGGACGGGAAGCCGTATTTTCACCAGGATATGGCCGCAACTGTCCGAAAAAGTGGTTGGAGCATTCTGTCTTGCTAAATAAGTCACGTGACCGCCTAATATATAGCTAAATGCATATCCCTTGAAGTAAAAAACCTTTTGGTTCAAGAGAGCCCTGCTATCTTGATATCCAGAAATGGACTGACCAAGTAAAACTAACTTTGCCTTTCAAGAAACAGTGTTTTGTACTCATTCAACTTACACAGCTTATCATTTGTATCATGTATTCTATATTTAATTTAACTGCTCATCAACTGGTTACGGTAGTTCTTTTTTCTTGTCTACCATGTCGGTATTTTCCCTAAACATTCAGCTTCTCGGGCATTCCCATGATGCTGACAACAAGAGAAGTCCATCCAGTAAAGTGCTTGACACCCTGGGCAGCTCCGGTCTCCTCGTTGTACTGCTCCCAGCCATATCCCGTCTTGTCCCACTGGTCATGGACGTTCTTGACTGTGTTCTGTCGCAGCTTGGTGTAGATGTCGGCAGCCTGTTTTCGGACCTTGGCATCAACCTCGGGGTTCTCTCCATAGTACTTGAGGGCATCCAGAACAAGGTAGTTGATGTTCATCCAGATGGGTCCTCGCCAGTAGTTTTCGTTGGTGCCAAACAGAGGAGACGATTTAGAAAGAGATCGAAGACCGTACTCACTCCACAGCTCGTTGGGATCAGAGATGAGATCCAAGACAGCAGGCAGGTTAGCGGACTTGGGGTCAATATGCTTGAGGAAGAAAGGAGACAGAGAAACGTATCCCTTGTGGCAGACATGAGCATTCTCTTCGTAATCGTCAATAGTGGCATCACAGTAAGCCTGCTCTTCCTCGCTCCAGTGCAGATCGTCAATGTTTCGCACAATGGCGTTTTCGATCTTGGCGTACTTCTTGACATCCGCAGTCTTGCCGAGGAATTGAGCTACGTCCTTGAGAGATCGAGCCATGAGACCGATCCAAGACAGAAGATCGACATGAAGCTCGCCAGCATGAGGAGTATCAGCTCGAGGATAATCATCAAGACCAGAAGTAAGACAGTGGGTCTTGGTTCGTCCTCGCCATCGGTAACCCTCTCGCTTGGAGAAAGCCTCTCGATCCCACTCCTTGACTTCTCCCTTCTGGGTGTTTCGGAACCAGTCGAAATGAAGCTGCAGCTTGGGGTACAGCTTCTCGAGGAAGGCAGCAAACTTTTCGGGTGAAGAAATGATGGAATCGCCAAGAGAGTACTCTGAGGAGTATTGGTCTCGTACTTCTCGAGCGGGCTCTCCAGCCTGGTGGCTCTCAAACTTCTCAATGGCTCGGGAGATCAAAAGAAGCAGGGTAGGAGGGTTGGCGTAGTGAGGGAACTGGACTTGAAACTCAGCAGGCACCTTGGATCGAGCCTCGGGACCAAGAATCTGCTCTCGCGCGATCCATCCGTCGTCGTCCATGAGGTTCATCCACGAGTCCAGAATGTTGAGAGCAACGTCAGAGTCGTACTCCAGAACAGGAATTAGATGGAATCCCTCGTCCCAGTAGAATCCTCGGGGGAAAAAGGGTCGAGAAGGAACAGTAGTCAGCAGCTCAAAGGGTCCCTCTTCCTCGCCAACAGCAGAAGAAGAGTGGGTGGCACCCTCCCAGAACCGTTCCTCGTCCTCATCATACTCCTCAGAAGCCTTTCGGTTGACTAGAGACGAGCCTGAAAAGTGACCCACGCCTCCAAGCAGGTTGGAGAACATGTTCTTGGCGAACACGGCGTGCTTGGGGGTATCAAAGGGGGCGTTAACGGGGAAAATAGAGTCGAACTTGGTGTTGAAAATCTCGGAGTTTCTAGCAATCTCATCTCCAAGGTTCTCGGAGGTCAATTGAAGCATGGCGCCCTTGGTATTGTACAGCACGTCAAACTCGAAGTCGCCCTCAAAGGTCAGCTGGACAAAATGCAGGTTACCCTTCATACCCTGATCCTCGACCTGAAGCACCCACGCAGCAGGAACCTGGTCAGTCTCGGGGTACTTCTCCGACAGCTTGGAGATTCGCTCCTGCAGCAGTGTCAGAAACACACCCTTGGCCTTCCACACATTTCCAGTAGGAACCTTGAGAGAAGCGTGCTGGAGGTTGTCGAGAATCATCTTTTGGGCAATGGGGTGGTCTTCAGTAGGATGCACGTTCTTCTTGCCTTTTTCAGAAACTGTGACAGTGAATTGTCCGAGATCAGGGGACTTTCCAACAAGTTCCACAGTGTCCTTGTGTCCCTTGACAGAAGAAACAGGACCATCGAGGCTACCCTTTCCTTCAAGACCAGAGTAAAAGACCAGAGACGTCAGTCCGTCCTTGTTCTTACGTCGCTTTCCACTCACTCGAACGCCCCACTGCTGGCCATCTTCAGAAGTCACAAACTCAGTCGTGATATCCACGTCATGGTTGACATCTTCGATCAGCTGACGACCTCCCAATCGAGAGTCATACTCGTGCCAGCCAAACGACTCCATGTTATCTCCTTGCTCACACTCATGTCGAATGGTGTGGATCTGGTTGAAAGTGTCTGCATTGAACCACATGAGTCCTGAAAGAAGCGATTCTCGGAGCTTGGGCTTGACACCAAAGTACAGGTTGGGGCGGTAAGGGCCCCACAGTAACGTGTCATTGGAGGCGGCATTGACCACCAGAAGCGTCAGAGCTGACGCAATCACCGTGGAAAAGTGCATGTTTGTGTGGTGTACTTGTCGTGATGAACTTGCTTTAATGTGACACGTCCTGCATAATAATTAAGGCCAACCCACATGAACTTTGATGTAATCAACGTTAATCACGTTAAATGTCTCGAGCAGAGAAAGGTGATTGTCCCTAGAATAAAATATATATTGTGCACGAGACCAGCATACATTGTGCGTGTGACTGAACCAACACGTCATTAAGATCTCTTCTTTTGGAATACTTCTGTAATAGTGGTTACGATGAAACACATGGATATGGTCTCTTTTTTAGGAGGAATGAGGGTCTGAAGGAGATGATTTGAGAGATTTGGCCGATTGAGGAGTACCAGTACTTAATTGATACTGTACCGGTAGCAGAGGTATTTATTATTTAGCGATTGGAAGATTTACAGATGGAAATTGCTGTCAGCGTGAGGGTAGAAACGGAATTAGTGGTGGTAATGAGTCAAATGTAGATGCAATTGGATTACGCCATAGTGGTAGATATAGTCTGAAAAAGAATTGGTCCAAAACAAACCCATTTGAGAGTGCTAGTTCTTATCACCGGTTATCTCCGGTCTTTTGGAGAAGCCATCATGCTGCTAATATGCCCGCTAAATTACCTCGGAAAAATTATACAGACATATAGAAACATCTTCCAAAGACCCTGTCACAAGTTGCTAGTGAATTCCTCCTTTGCTCATCATTTTATTAATTCGACATCTATGGGAATTGAACCGACGAGCTTTCGAAATATTTAAAAATATTTAAGGTTTAAGGCCAGATGTTTACCACTCGGCCACGGAAGGCGAAAAATATGCACATCACTGGATCTCGATCACGTGACCCCCATAGTATAAGCAAGGTCGGGGCATGCTGAATATGCTGTTTGCTAAGCGWTTYCGTCAATATTSATGCTKCTGTCGTCGTTTGAAGTTWTRTAAATTGTTACYGTGATATCTCGTTAGATATACATATTCCGAGATTCTAGAGTTTCCTATAGCAATCACACGACTCAGGCGGCTCGGATAGTACTATCATATTTGTATTTGAATCTATTATCCATATATAAAAGGTGTTATACTATACCAGTACACTCCCCTGTTCTAAACCTGATACATYKCACTCTACAAACAGYCTACAAAAAARGCAGTTCCATTGTTTTATTTCCCAGCTTGAATAAACAATACCTTAAAATCTCAAACATCTGGCATTCTTCCTGGGTATTTGAGGATGGTTTGAAGATTAGTGAATTTTGCATCACGCAGTCGTTGGTTGACAGACACAGTGTTATCTGATTTGTGATCTGGCCAAGGTGCTGTTATCTGTCTTCTTGATTTTTGAACCGCAACCAAAAATTCTCAGGAATGAACGCCCAAACGAATGAACACCGACTGGAAGCCAACACGAACTCATGTTTGGATGGTTGATAGCAATCCTATAGCAGTCAGAAAAGAAATGGTAATGGAAAGCTTCCTCACATCTAGGATGAAGGTACTTCATGTTAATGGAGAGATGCAATGGACGAAATACCTGCAAACCCGAAACCTGCGATCACTTTGAGCATTTTTCAATGAGAGAAAGGGTTGAAAAATGCGAGAATGATTTTTTAGAGCAACATCAAACATGAGTATGTAGAGTACAACGAGGTGAATAAAACTGTGGATGTGCCTCTCTTTTTGGATGGCTGTAGACAGAGTTAAATTGGGCTTAGTATACAGTACTGTAGGGTAGTACTGGTAACATACAACGCTTTATATATATGTATAATATATGGGAATACAAATATAATAGAACTATCAGTACCATCTAAGTTGTGTGATTCCAATGGTCAAGTCTACATTCCCATATTATGAATACCCATAGAGATATACCGCAAATTATTTCGTCATATCTCATCGAGCACTCATACTGTAGACTTCTAGAGTTGCTCGTTGGAATGGCACGCCTCCGGCGGTTTGGATAATACCAATAACGTCGAGTTCTGATTTATATTACTGAACAATTGTTTGAATTAAATCAGACTAGATCGGATTAACGGTGTGTGACATTTGTGGAGGCAGGTGGGTTTTAAATGGGCTTTAAATATGTTTCAAATAGACATAAAAGAGGAGGTTTAACCTTGCTGAAGAGTTTATAGCAGTTGGAGGATGTTTTGTGCTGGTTTCTGAGAGTTGGCTAATTGGAAATCAACAAAACTTGATGGAACTTCATGGATATTACAGTTATATGCGTAAATATGCCTTCCATATGTGTATTAGATCTTTCTAAACTTTTTAAATAATTTACAACTGTGTAGGATAACGTAGGAGCTAGCTATAATTTATTTTAATTAATTTGTATTATTTTTTATTTTTTTCGAAAAATCAGAAAAATCAAATTAAATAAAAATAATTCGGAGCGACAAAAATCAAAAAGATTAGATATTTATGGATTGATTAGACCCTCAGACAACAATTTTTTGGTTGATTCATTTCATATCTGATGGAGTATGGCTCTAGTGTTCTCCGTAACTAAACTCAATATATATTACTCTACAAGCAGTCTATAAATAAGACACCTATACGGCTTTGTTCCTCTCGTCTCTCTCTACAATTTCATGTGTATTATCTTGCTCTGTAAAACTTCCTTCGCTGTTATCAATCCCAACAATGCACTGAGTGATTGCAGGTCTCTGATCTCATCAAGCACTCATACTGCAGACCTCTAGAGTTGCTGGTTGGGATGGTACCTCTCAGGCGGTTCGGATGATACCGATAACGTCGTGTTCTGATTGATATTATTGAACAATCTTTTGATTTAAATCAGTGTAAACTGATTAACGGAGTGTGACGTTTGTGGGGGCAAGTGGACTTTAAATATGTTTTTAATAGACTTAGAAGAGGCGGTATAACTGTGCTGATAAGTGTAGAGGAGTTCGAGGATGTTTTGTGCTGATTTCTGAGAGTTGACGAATTAGAAATGAACGAAACTTGATGGTACTTCATGGATATAATAGGTATTTGCGTAAATATGACTTTCATATGTGTATTTGGTCTGTTTAAACCTTCAATATGATCTACAGCTGTCTAGGATAACGTAGAAGCTAGCTATAATTTATTTTAATTATTTCGTATTATTTCGATTTTTTCAGAAAAATCAGAAAAATCAAATTAATTAAAAATAATTCGGAGAGCCAAAAATGAAAAAGGTTAGACATTTATGGACTGTTTATACTCTCATACAACAGTTTTTTTGTTGATTTAGTTCATATCTGATGAGTATGACTGACTTCAATACCAGTATTCTCAGTTACTAAATCTAAGATATCTTACTCTACAGGAATCCTACCAAAAGACCACCTGTACAGTATTATTTCCCTCCTCTCCCTCTACAATCTCATGTGTTCAATATTACTCTGGGAAGCCTCCTTCACTGTTATCAATCCCATCAATGCACTGAGTGATTGCAGGCCTCTGAGTTGAAGGTATTTTCTCTCATAGCCGCTGTATCAATTGAAAGTGTTTTCTCACATGAAATTTCAACTTATACTTAGCTATTTACAGACTGCCTAATCTGCTTAAATCGATTTTGGAAGTCTAATTGGACAACTATTGGTTTCTGTTCTAAAAGAGTCCAGCTCAAAAGAATCATAACAGGAGTAACTCACTGCTGGAATACGTTTTAAATGGACGTATAAGAGGCGGTTTAACTGTGCTGAAGAGTTTAGAGGAGTTGGAGGATGTTTTGTGCTGGTTTCTGAGAGTTGACAAATTGGAGGACAACGAATTTGATGGGACTCCATGGATATAACAAGAATATGCGTAAATATACCTTTCATATGTGTATTAGGTCTGTCTAAACTTGTGAAATGATCTACAACTGCGTAGGATAACGTAGAACCTAGTTATAATTTATTTTAATTAATTCGTATTATTTTGATTTTTTCAGAAAAATCAGAAAAATCAATTTAAATACAAATAATTCGTAGCGACAAAAATCAAAATGATTAGACATTTATGGACTGGTTAGACTCTCATATAAAAGGTTTTTTGTTGATTCAGATCATTTCTGGTGAGTTATGGCTCCAGTGTTCTCCGTTATTAAACTCAATATATATTACTCTACAAGCAGTCTGAAAAGAAGACACTTATACAGTTGTGTTCCTCTCGTCATCCTCTACAATTTCATCTAGTTTATCTTGCTATGAAAAACCTCCCTCACCTCCTTCAACCCCAATAATGTACTGAGTGATGGCTGGCCTCGGAATTGGAGGTATTTTGTCTTTTTAGAGGCTGCATCAAGAAGAAGAGTCTTCGTGAAGGCAAGGCGGTTCGAATGATACCAATAACGTCGTGTTCTGATTGATATCAATGATCAATCTTTTGATTTAAATCAGTGAAAACTGATTAACGGAGTGTAACGTTTGTGGGAGCATATGGGCTCCAAATGGGCTTTAAATGGACTTATAAGAGGTGTTCTAACAGTTCGGAAGAGTTTAGAGGAGTCGGGGGATATTTTGTGCTGGTTTCTGAGAGTTGAAGAATTAGATATCAACGAAACTTGATGGGACTTGACGGATATAACAGGTATATACGTACATATGCCCTTCATGGGAGTATTAGTACTTGCTACACTGGTTGCATGATTTACAACTGTGTAGAATAGCGTAGAAGCAAGTTATAATTTATTTTAATTGTTTTGTATTATTTTGATTTTTTCCGAAAAATCAGAAAAATCAAATTAAATAAAAATAATTCGGAGCGACAAAAATCAAAAAGATTACACATTTATGGACTGGTGAGACTCTCAAACAACAAATTTTTTGTTGATTCATGTCATATCTGGTGAGTATGGCTCTTTCCAAACCAGAATTCTCTGATACTAAACCTCATATATCTTACTCTACAGGAATCCTATAAGTAAGCCACTCATACAGGTTTGCTTCCTCGTCTCCCTCTACAATCTCATTTGTTTTATTTTGTCCAGAAAATCTCCCTCGCTAAGTGAGCGCATGTCTCGGAGTTTGAGATATTTTCCCCATTGAGTCCCTCTATCAATTGGAAAAGTCTTCTCGCATCAAGAGTCAACAATTACTTAGCTATTTCAGGGTGTCTATGTTGTTTAAATTGATTTTTGAAGTCTACTTGGACACCTAGTTCTGCCCCACAAGATCCCAACTCAAAAGAAATCATAATAGGAGTAGTTCATAGCTTCAAACCAAAGTGAATTCTACGGAAAAGAGTTAATATGGAGTTACCAATGAAGGTTCAGCTCAGTATTTCTTCATAGAACAGGTACCATTGTGTTTGTCAACCAACGACTTGCGATAAACCTTCACTAAGCTTCAAATCATTTCCAAACAACCAGGAGGAACAAAAAAGGTCTGAAACTTTCATGTACTATTTATCGCAACTGGTGGATTATTATTGTGGTTGTCGGGTCTTTGTAGGATGCATTTAGAGTGAGATACGTGAGCTTTAGTACAAGAGAGACACCATAGCACACAACACTTTCGTGTATGTAGAAGGTGGCCAAATACAAATATATTGGTATCATCTGAATCGCCTGAGGTAGATGAATCCAATGAGCTACTCTAGAATCTTGTAATATGCATATCCAAAGAGATATACCGAAAACAAGTTCAAACGACGACAGCGACAGCAATATGAACGACAGCACTTTGCGACCACCATATTCGGCATCACACGATCTCAAGGAACACACCCATACCAATATCTCAACATGTTCAAAATTCCTAGTTTAGGACCCTCGAAACCTTAAAAAAATCGTGCAGAAACGCAAGTAAACACAAAATAAATGGTACCATTGGGTTCATCGGGAAACGAGGATCACTCCTATACCAATTACTTTTTGTTTCATTTTTTGCAAATCTTTAACGCCCCCTAACATACCCAGGGATAACGGTAGAGGATTGCCATTTTAAGGTATTGTTTATTTAAGCTATGGGAACGCTGGGTAATTTTTTGGTTAAGATTGGCTGTATTTTAGGCAACCAAATTTTTTGAATATTACTTGAAATGCACCCAATATTAACCAAAAAATTACCCAGTGCTCCCATAGCTTAAATTTACATTACCTTAAAATCCCAAACCTCTACCATTGCTCCTGGGTATGTTGGAAGGGGTTAAAGATTTGGAAAAATTGAAACACAAACTAATTGGTATAGAAGTGATCAATTTTTGCTGACAAACACAATGGTACCATTTATTTTGTGGTTAACACCATATCTGCACAATTATATTTTAGGTTTCACCCATAGTTTATGCCGTCCCGATACTTTATGCTGGGACCAAACCAGGTACTGTATGCTACTTTGAGCGGCCTTTTTTCAGTGAGTATTGTCTGTAGAAAGGTCAGAAATAGGTCATTTTGAAGCACCCTGTCAGTAAATTAAGATAAATTTTTCAGAATTGAAATCGGGGGTGTTTTGGCCATGTTAGATATTCAGCGTAGAACAAATCAGGTTAACCTCTGCATTTGCTGTAAAGTACATATGACACGGTCTTGTAGCAATTTAGCACATTTAATATTCCTCACCGTACCTCTGGCTACAAACTTGACTCTTTTGAATTCCAATAGCTCCATTTGTTGTCCAGAAAATACACGGTAAAGCAGTATCCCAGGCTTGCGGCTCGTTAATTGGAGAATTAAGGTTGGGGACATTATCGAAAAGTGTAGGGGTTTTCTCAGATGCTCAGTATTGGACTATATGCAGCCATGTAGTAAGTGATCTGCACCATCAACGGTATACCCTCCGCTGTGTCTGTATCTTCCAGAACGGTTCTTGGACTGGTGGACGTTAGGAAAAGACAATAACCTGGCTCGTGTTTCGTTTTTGTGTTTTTTACATGTGCTGGGAAGGTCTCAAAGGCACCATTGGAACATGGCCAAAACACCTCTGATTAAAATTCTGAAAAGATGCTATTAATTTCCCAATTGAGGGCTTCAAAATGAGCTACCTCATACCTTTCTACGAGCTCTGCTGGATCAACAAATGTTGCCTAAAGTTCCATAAAGTACCTGGTTTGGTCCCAGCATAAAGTACCGGGACGGCATAAACTACGGGAGCGGGTATGCACGATCGYTCCCGTAGTTTATGCTGGGACCAAACCAGGTACTTTATGCTACTTTGAGTGGCCTTTACTCAGTGAGTATTACCTGTAGAAAGGTAAGGGAAAGCTCATTTTGAAGCCCTCTATCAGTAAATTAAGACAATTTTTTTAGAMTTGAAATCGGAGGGGATTTGGCCAGGTTAGATATTCATTATAGAACAAACCAGCTTAACCTCTCTATTTGCTCTAAAGTACATCTGAAACGAGTTATTCAGTAATTTAACACATATAATATTCCTCACCGTACCTCTGGCTACAAACTTGACTCTTTTGAATTCCAATATCTCCACTTTTTTGTCCGGAAAATACACGGTAAAGCAGTATACCAGGCGTGCGGCTCATTAATTGGAGAATTAAGGTTGGGTGACATTATCGAAAAGTGGAGGGGCTTTCTCAAATGCTCAGTATTGGACTGTATATAGCCATGTAGTAAGTGGTCTGTACCATCATCGATGTACCCTCCGTGATGTCTGTAACATTCTGAACGGTTCTTGGACCAGTCAACGTTAGAAAAGGACAATATCCTGGCTCGTTTTTCGTTTTTGTGTTTTTTACATGTGCCGAAAGGGTGTCAAACACTGAATTTCTAACATGGCCAAAACACCTCCAATTTCAATTCTGAAAAATTCATCTTAATTAACTGATAGGGGGCTTCAAAACAAACTATCTCTGGACTTTCTAAGGGCGCTACTTGCTGAGTTAAAGCTGAGTAAAGTAGCATAAAGTACCTGGTTTGGTCCCAGCATAAACTACGGGAGCAATCTTGCATACCCGCTCCCGTAGTTTATGCCGTCCCGGTACTTTATGCTGGGACCAAACCAGATACTTTATGCAACTTTACGCGGGTTTTACTCAACGAGTAAAGCTTGTAGAAAAGTCAGGGATAGCTCATTTTGAAGCCCTTTGTCGTAAAATTAAGATAATTCTGTCAGAATTGAAATCGGAGATGTTTTGACCATGTTCGAATTTCAGGATGGAACAAACCAGCTTAAACCTCTATATTTGCTAAAGTACATCTGAAACGAGCTATTCGGCAATTTAACATATATAATATTCCTAACCTTACCTCTGGCTACAAACCACACTCTTTGGAATTCCCTTAGCTCAATTTTTTGTCTAGAAAACACACGGTAAAGCAGCATACCAGGCGTGCGGCTCGTTAATTGGAGAATTAAGGTTGGGGACAATATCGAAAAGTGGAGGGGTGTTCTCAAATGCTCAGTATTGGACTATATGCAGCCATGTAGTAAGTGGTCTGTACCATCAACGGTATACCCTCCACGGTACCTGTAACATCCTGGATGGTTCTTGGACCAATAGACGTTAGTAAAGGGCAATAACCTGGCTCATTTTTCGTTTTTGTGTTATTTACATGTACTGAAAGGGTCTCAAATGCTGGATTTCTAACMTGGCCAAAACACCTCCGATTTCAATTCWGAWAAATTTGTCTTAATTTACTGATAGGGGGCTTCAAAATGAGCTATTCCTGAACTTTCTACGAGCTCTGCTGGWTCAACAAATGTTGYCTAAAGTTCCATAAAGTACCTGRTTTGGTCCCAGCATAAACTACGGGAGYGATCKTGCATACCCGCTCCCGTAGTTTATGCCGTCCYGGTACTTTATGCTGGGACCAAACCAGGTACTTTATGCAACTTTACACGGCCTTTACTCAGCGAGTAGTGCTCGTAGAAAGGTCAGGGATAACTCATTTTGAAGCCCTATGTCGGAAAATTAAGGCAATACTTTCAGAATTGAAATTGGAGGTGTTTTGGTCATGTTAGATATTCAGCGTAGAACGAACCAGCTTAACATCTAAATTTGCTCTAAAACATACATGAACCGGCTTTGTAGAAATTTAGCACATGTAATATTTATCTCCTTACCTCTGGCTACAAAACTCACATTTTGGAATTCTCTTAGCTCAATTTGTTCTTCGGAAAACACACGATAAAGCAGCAGCCCCAGGCGTGCGGCTCGTTAATTAGAGAATTAAGGTTGGGGACATTATCGAAAAGTGGAGGGGTTTTCTCAAATGCTCAGTATTGGGCTATATGCAGCCATGTAGTAAGTGGTCTGTACCATCAACGGTATACCCTCCGCGGTGTCTGTGTCATCCAGAACGGTTCTTGGACTGGTGGACGTTAGTAAAGGACAATAACCTGGCTCGTTTTTCGTTTTTGTGTTACTCACATGTACTGAAAGGGTCTCAAATGCTGAATTTCTAACAGGCCCAAAAGTCCTCCGAATTCAATTCTGAAAAATTAGTCTTAATTTACTAATCTTGGGCTTCAATATGAGCTATCCCTTACCTGTCTACAGGTAATACTCGATGAAGAAAAGCCTCTCAAAGTCGCATAAAGTACTTGGTTTGGTCCCAGCATAAAGTACCGGGACGGCATAAACTACGGTCATGTACGCATGCAAGATCGCTCCCGTAGTTTATGCTGGGACCAAACCAGGTACTTTATGGAACTTCACGCAACATTTACTAAGCCAGCTGAACTCGTATAAAGGCAAGAGATAGTTAATTTTGAAGCCCTTACTCAGGAGATTACAATGTCGCTTTCAACATTAAAATCGGAGATGTTTTGGCCATTTTCGAAATTCAGCCTTTGAGACTGGTCAGAGAGGGTTGTGCTTGCTCTCATACAGACCAGAGACCTTCCCAGTACATGTAAATAACACAAACACGGAGCATAAGCCAGATTGTTGTCCTTTGCACCTGTAACTGTCCAAGAACTGTACTGGATGTTACAAAGAAACTACAAACATGTAAAATGTTGACTCTCAGTCACAGTAAAAGTAATAATGTGGACATTCTTGTACAGTATGTACTGCCATCTTACACACTCTGAGTCATTGTGATATAATTTATTTAAATATTTACTTAAGCTGGTGCTCCTTGTGCTCCTTGTCGTCACCATAGGCCTTGGTTCCGTAGTGACCATTGATGCAAATAATATCCTGAGGTCGGTAATCTTGCTTACCAGAAAAGAAGACCTCCAGAATGTTCTTGGTGCCCTCAGCGTATCGTCCCTGGGCATCGATAGAAGTACCAGAGATGTGGGGGGTCATGGCGTTTCCTCCTCCGTACTTGTTTCGCATGGTTCTCCAGGGGTGGTCCTTAGGAGCAGGCTGGGGGAACCAAACATCACCACCGTAGCCTCGGATCTTACCAGACTCGAGAGCGGCGACGATATCCTCAGTGACACAGATGGCACCTCGGGCAGTGTTGACGAGCCAAGCTCCATCCTTCATGTGGGAGATGAGCTCCTTGTTGAATAGACCCTTAGTGGAGGCGTGAAGGGGACAGTTGATAGTGACGACATCACACAGAGAAAGCATCTCCTCGAGAGACTCAACTCGTCGGCAGCCAATCTCCTTCTCAACATCTTCAGGCATAGCCTGGTAGTCGTAGTAAAGCATCTCCATGGGATCAAAAGGCTTGCATCGCTTCAGCACACGCTGTCCAATTCGGCCTCCTCCAACGGTACCGATGACCTTGCCCTCGAGATCGTAAGAGTCCTTGGCGACAGCAGCGACATCCCAGCCGCCAGAAATAATCTGCTCATGAGCAGGGACGAAGTTTCGGACGAGGACCAGCATGGTCATGATAACGTGCTCAGCCACAGACTGGACGTTGGAACCAGTGACCTCGAGAACAGCAATATCTCGAGCGTTGGCAGCATCCAGATCGACATGGTCGGATCCAACACCAGCAGTGATGCAGATCTTGAGCTTCTTGGCCTTGTCGATTCGCTCCTTGTTGATGTAACCAGGGTGGAAGGGAGTGGTGATGACAACATCGGCGTCGACGATCTCCTTATCAAGCACGGAGTCAGCCCCGTCCTTGGAAGAAGTGGTGACAAGAGTGTGACCCTGGGACTCGAGCCAGTCTCGAATACCAAGCTCGTTTTCAGTGCATCCAAGCAGCTTGGGTTCGTCAGCAGCATGGGAGCCGGCATCGTAGAGAACAAGAAGGACCTTCATTTTTGTAGTGGTGTTGTAGTGGTGGTTGTAGTGGTTGTGGGTTGTGTGTTGATGTCAATTCAGGGGTCAATCGACCTCCCTTTATACCCTTTCATCGTCATATCGTTTCCGCCTTGATTTGTATATCTTGCATGAATCATGTCGTTCGACGGATTTTAGACGGATGAGCTGTGCGGCTCAGTTATTCTCTGCACCTTCAGGCATGGAACAACAGCGAGCGTTGGCAACAAAAAACACACTATTTATAGGGTAATTACAGATGTTCTTCCAAGGCGATGTTTAAACACATTTTTTTATGAAGTATTCGGTCTCATTTTGATTCTAGCTAATTTTCTGTCGTGTTTTGGTAAGTCTTCTGGCCGAAACCCGAACTGTTTAATGAGCCGCACAGGCGGGCCTTTCAAATTTCGAAGCCGCATGACAGGAGATGCCGACAACCCAGCAAAGCGAGATATTTAGAGTTTTGTGCAGTCGAAAGTGAGCAAGGAGGGTGAGTGCGTGCCAGTGTCAGTGTGTCGTTCTTGCATTTCTCAGATGTAGTCACTGTCGGTCTATAGCTCCTCGGCCTAACCAGCACACTGCTTATTATCTTGCCTCTCCATCATCGTAGCCCAATTACCTCTTTTACTGCATTTTACATACCAGATAATCCCTGTACGATCGAACAAACACTTTTTCAACCGTCCCTATACTCGATACCCTAGTCTTGCGTAGACTTCTTTCTTTTAACGCCTACCAGTGCACAGATTTGGGGTGTCGTGAGAGGTACCATCGTGAAGCAGCTTTCACGAAACCAATAAAGGAATCTCCAGTCAGCATCCAAAATGTCTCAGCCTCCTTGAACAGGACAAAATGCCATTACCCCGGGTTATCTAATATGCAGGGTACCCCTTGGAGACTTGTACTGTCTGATTTGGGTGGCGGTGGCCAATTCCGAGACTATGGGGTTAGGGTCAAATAACGTTTTCGGACTTATCTGCTGCAAGCCCAAACTATGTTTTTGTGTTCAGCGTTACACGCAGCACACCTTCTACACATCACGCTAACGTGTACACCCCCCTATTGTGCATTTTTCGACCTGGACACGAGCTCTCTAGGCGACAAATCATCACGTGAACTCGCTTTTTACACGACAGGCAACTTTCATACGAAAACCACGACCTTGCTGCGGTATTTCTACACGTCATGTCAGACATAAACACAGATGCTGCTGGCAATTGGGATATGGACATTCCCTGGGGTTTTGAAATCTTTCTTTTCCTTCTGGTGATCGGTGCCTCTATTGGTCTATTTTTCACTCGACGCATGTGGCTTCCCCTTGTCCGACACCCCTCTGAGATCTACACGAGGCTGGGGTGGAGTGAAGGAGGCTCCTTCAGAGACGATCTCGAGTCAGGACTGACGTCCGACTACTTTGATCTCAATGAGAATATCTCCTCGGGTGACGCTAGAACTGGTTTGGACCAGGTGTCTAAAAAGGCCATTCAGAAGATCATGAAGAGAAACCCAGGTATGACTTTTGATGAAGCGCGAGCAAAACACACTAAGGAACGATTCAGAGATAACGGAATTGGAGCAGATGGCCGACCCACTGACCCCAAGGCCGTTTTCTTCTCGTAGTGGCACGAAGATCCACACTTTTGAACTTATTCCCGTTTATGGCATCATGCCCAAGTTCATTTCGCCGTTGTGCCGTCACATAAATGTGGCATTTACTTTTTTTATTAGGGGTTCGGAGATATCCACAGCAGTAAATTATTAAATTCGATGAAGACTTGTGTAGCGACAGTCGGTGCAGTTTCGCACTTAATGGGCAATGGGAACAGGCGAAAGGCGTGTGACCATCCCTTGTAGGACTCTGAATAAGCAGTGTAATGGCTAGTTCCAACGTCACTTGTAGAGTGAACATGAATGTACCACGCTCAGTGTGTGGTCATTAGTTTGCACGGGTACGATACATCCCAGTATCGTACATCCAGACCTGTATATTATTACGCGTGTGCATAATTTGCTGACCACGCTTGTGCAGCTTAGGTATCAGAAGAAGAAACCGCTATAAATAATTGTCCATTTCAGGTATAATAAAACCTTTTTATATTCAATATACTCCCCTTTTTAATGGTGAATGTCTTGTTGGCCCCAGCCTCTCTCTACAATTGAGTTTTGCATCATGCGTGGAGCGAAGTGTGTGATGATCTTGAAAGGCTACCAATACCACGAAGAAACCAAACCATGGAAAAGTGTTGTTTTTTATCTTGTATATTTTTTCTTTTACTGGTCTGTGCACATAACTATTCCAATAGCACCGATACCAATAGATGTCGCGTGCACGCGACTCTATGCAATTAATACTGATATGAGCACTGCAACTCTAAAAACAAAATATTTGGCTTCGTGCGTGAGTCCATGCAGTTGCCTAACACCACACACCTCACGCTATCGCAACAACGGTTTCAGCAGTCCCTACCCCCGTTTGAGTGGCACAGCGCAAATGCTACAACACGCGAGCCGAGAACTACCCTCCGTTGCTAGGGAAAGGAGGGTAGGACCGCTTTTTCTTTCGCTCGAACAAGTGCAACGAGATACTTTGGAAAATGAGCCTATAGCCATGGAAGCGTTTGTGGAAACGGCGTCGGAATCTCAGCTAAAAGGCTTACAACCATTAAATCCCGAAAAATACCAATTCGATACTCCTTTACTGCGGCAAAAACTCCTTGTCAAGACGAATCCTGAAGGTTTCACTGAGGGTATCGCCTCAGGGCGCCTTTGGGACGACCAGGATGAAATTATTCGATACGGACTGTACTCTTACAGCCATAATCCAACGGAAAAGAACTTTCTGCAGGGGAAATTTTTTCACGGAAGAGGAATCCAACCCGACGAGCTTCGATCTGTTCTGTGCCATGACATGGGATGTGAAATGTTGCCAAAAAGAATACTGCCTTTCAAGCTGAAGCGTAGTAGTCACCTGTTGCAGGCTGCCATCGCGAATAAAAAGATTCCAAAACACGTGCGCAAGTTTTTATGCCGTAACAACAGCCGTGTGGACGGCCTGAGATGGAAATCTAGGGAAAAAGTTCGAGTCAGGAGCACATTTCCGACGCTGGGCAGTCCTATATTAGTCACCATAATAGAAACTGCGCTTCAGACGAGGAATTGGCCATTGGCGGAAAGGGCATACGCATTGCTGCTGAAACATCCAAAAACGTGTCGAGTGGCTATGTCAGGAACGGGTCTTCAGATTCTTCTTGCAACCAACACGCAGCCCCGTGCTCTACACTCCTGTATCGTGTTTTTGGGAAGTCTCATGCTGGAGTATCCCTGGCTACGACAGCATAACAGAGGCTCCACCACTTTTACGCGTCACGGCCTCCTGACGTTACACGCGCGTTCCCACAGTCTCGATTTCTTCCGAAGTCTGGTTATAATTACTCTCAAACTCGGAGATTCAGCGCATGACCTTCTACAACGTATGGATGATGAAATGATGGTACCCCCGTTCTCTGTGGACCCCGTGTTGATGTACCTCCGTGGTATTGTGCTATTGAGATGTGTCTTTGATACCCTCAAGAGGCAGAAGGTCCTTACCCCAGAATCCCTAACATGGTTAGTACGAGCGAAAAAGGATTTCGAAACATCGCATGAGGAAGGAACCAGTTTTGATCTCGGCAGTTATGTACGCCTCGCCCAAAATATCGCCGACAATAACCCCCACGGAGAGGGCAAAAATGAGGAACTTTTTGCAAACGAAGATAAGCAGTCACTCATAGCTGAATCCAGCGACAATCAGGGCGCTTCTTCTGATCCCGATAGTCAGTCAGGTGATGCTGTTCCATGGTGGGAGACACTCAATGACAGTGAAGGTGAAGAGGAGGAGGAGGAGGAAGAGGAGGAGGATGAAATCATTGCTGACAATGGATCAGTGTCTAGATCAGATACTAATGTGAAAGCAGAAGAATCGGATTTGGAAGTCGATCCTGATAATACCACTAACAGCCCTACACCGATGTCTACTGGTGCTGCAAAAGAAGAGTTTGACTTTGATATCGAGTCTGATTTTGACGACCTTACAGTAGAGCCCCAGGTTACAGTCAAGTCTGAGCCTACTGAAGATACCGAGTTCGATTTCGATATGGAATCTGATTCCGAGTCGGATGAGCCTGTGGTTAAAACGGAACTTGTGGAGTCAGCGTCTCCCAGTCGAACCCCTCTGTCACCTGTCATTCCCATCAAACAAGAAAAGGATGATAACGGATTTGCTACTCTGGATGACCTGTTAGGGAGCATTCCAGACAAGAAGCCTTCAAAAGACAAGAAAAAGAAGAAAAAGAAGAAGCGAGATCAAACCCAAGATGATGAAGACTTTGACTTTGACTTCTGATCTGTGTCTATCTATTTATTTTACCTACAGGTGGGTATACATAACCTCAATTTATACATTTATTATTCCAATCATGCCAAACCTATATATCAGTAGTCAGCTTCGTACTCGTCGGGGAAGAAAATCTGTCGCTCGGCGCCCTCCTTGGTGAGAATGCAAATTCGAATGACTCCTCCGGACGAACCGTCCCACTTGATGGCCTGGGCAAGTGCTGAAGTTAGTAAAAGTAACAAAAAAAATTGGTGGGAAATACTCACAGTTCTTGATGAACAAAACACACTCCTCCTTAGTCATGTCCTGCTTGAAGTTCTTCTGACACAAACCGTAGATGTATGTGGATCCACTGCCTGCAATGGCGTAATCCTGCTTGTGAAGAGAACCACCAAGAGGTATACTGTAAACCTCGCCTCCGTTCTTGTCGTCGTAGCCAGCCACAATGATACCTGCGGTCAGGTTATCCTTGTTGTTGTAGCACAACTCCTGGAACATGGAGGCAGCCACCTTGGTGGAGGGATCCTTGTCGTTCTGAGCAGCATATGATTGCAGGTGGTAAGTGACGATGTCAGCAACGGCCTGTGTGTCAGCGGCAGAGCCGGATCGGCAGCACCAAATCTTGTCGTGCACCTGAGTCAGCTTGTCGGTGACTCGGTTGGCGATAAAAGCTCCTGTGGTTGTTCGACTTTGTGTTAGTAGGGTACGTCGTGGGTGGCAAAAGCTGCCATTCTCATAGTACTCACCTGTCGGCGCCAAGCACCACTCCGTCCTTGAACTTGACGGCCATACTGTTGTTAGTTTGTGTGCAATTGGGGATGGGGTATCTCGAGATTGTGTTGGTGGCGAAATGGCGATACATACATGGAGGTTCCGAGGCTGGGTTAGTAGGGGTCTAGAAGGGGTCAATTGCTGCGGTAATTGTCGTGGATCGGATGCGGTATACTCACTTGACCTCACCCTTCTTCAGGTGGTTCATATCTACGCTGATTCCGTTCATTGCGTTGTGATGTGTTGTGTGGATGGTTGTGTGATGTGCTGTGTCAACTCCACCGATACCAATATTGGGAGGTGATTACTAAGTTGGGTGTCTAGTAAGCGTCAATAAGGTTAGAGAGGAGAAATGGAGAAATGGGGCATTCTCGTCGGCTAATAAGAAAATCGGCTTCGAAGACCCAATATATTGATGTGTAGCATCGATATCTCCATTTACAGATGTAAAAATATGGACTAATCTTGGTTATAGCTTTTTGTTCAGACATCAATAAGAAACCTAACAAACTTATAACTATAGTTACAACTTAGCCCCAAGACCGAACAGCCCCATAGAGGGCAATCACGTAGAAGGGCACTATATCACATTATTCCCGCACTCCTTTAGAATCTTTTTTTTATTGAAAGCCTATTGAACACCATTACTACAACTGTCAGCCATTAATTAAATACCGTTCCCAGATATGCACCCGTCTACAATGTGCACGCAATTTCAAAATTAAGCATACTGTAGGTGAAAAATGGGAAAATAAGCTCACGTCTCACGATTTGTGTATCCAGACAGCCAGACAACCACATCTACACAACCATGGCTCTCCGACTTCCCGCTCTTCTTGACGCCAACGCCCCCTGGGGCCCTCCCGCCACCGTCCCTGACGACCTCAAGTTCGACGACGTCCCCTACGCTCCCTTCTCCAAGGGTGACAAGCTGGGCAAGGTGGCCGACTGGGCTGCTGAGACCAAGGACGGTAAGGACCAGAAGCGAACACAGTTCGGCAAGAACTTCCGAGACCCCTACCACGCCTACGGTGCCTCTTCCGCCTCTTTCTTCACCAACGAGGATGCTGAGGAGCTGTCCTCCTTCTCTGTGGTTGATAACGCCAAGAACGCCAACAAGCCCCGAGGCACTGCTACTGTGCTCAAGACTCGAGGTGGAGCTCCCCGAGGAGGCTCTTTTGCCGGCCGAGGTGGTGCCCAGCGAGGTGGCCGATTCCAGAACCAGCCCGGTCGAGGACCCGTTGGTGGTCAGCGAGGCCCCAACCCTCGATTCGGAAAGAGCAAGTTCGGATGGAGAGACTTTGACAAGCCCCAGCGAATCCGAAACGCGTCCGTCGACATCACTGACGAGTGGTCCGAGATCCAGGAGATCACCTACTCTGAGATGCAGAAGCTCAACTACGACGTTGCCAAGGGCGTGGAGCTCGACACCTACGGAGATCTGTTCCCCTACGACCGAAAATTCGACCGAACTAACAACATCACCAAGCTCAACCACCTTGGCCGAGTGGTCTACAACACCACCACCTCCGAGGACCCCGTCATGCAGGAGCTGGCCAAGGACCCTGCCAACCGAATCTTCATCACCGACACCATTCTGTCCCAGATCATGTGCACCACCAAGTCCGTGGCTCCCTGGGATGTTGTCATCACCAAGAAGGGCGACCAGCTCTTCTTCGACAAGCGAGCTGGTGGACCTCTGGACTACGTCACCGTCGACGAGAACGCCGCTGACCCCCCTGCCGACTCTACCGACAAGGATAACATCAACTCTTCGGCCAACCTGGGCTTTGAGGCTACTCTGATCAACCAGGAGTTTGCCTCCAACGCCATCACCGAGGATGCCAAGAGCAAGGTCTCCTACAAGGCTAACCCCTTCTCCAACAACGACGCCAACGCCCTGTCCCATGCCTACAAGTACAAGAAGTTCAACCTCTCCGACGACCCCGAGGGCGAGCCTCTCAACCTCATTCTGCGAACCGAGATCGATGCCGTTGGACCCGACAGCACCACCCTCAACCTGCGTGTTCTCAACGAGTACGGCTCTTCCGAGTGGAAGAACAAGTTCAACACCGGACGAGGAGCCATCATTGCCGCCGAGCTCAAGCACAACCTCAACAAGATTTCTCGATGGACTGTGCAGAGCATTCTCGGTGATGTGGACCAGATGAAGATTGGTTTCGCCTCTCGAGTGTCCCCCAAGGACAACACCCAGCACATCATCATTGGTGTTGTCAGCCGAGAGCCCAAGCAGTTTGCCGAGCAGATCAACGTCAACCTCAACAACGGTTGGGGTATCTTCAAGTCCATCGTCAACATTGCCACCGCCAAGGAGGACGGCAAGTACGTGCTTGTCAAGGACCCCAACAACCCTGCCGTCAAGATCTACAAGCCCGCCGCTGGTTTTTAGATGGATTCACAAAAATATCATGTTATAGAAATACGATTGGTTTAGTTTAGTTTAGTTTGCACGCGTAGTTGGTCATTAGCTAATATACATTAATTAAATAGTTTGTTGGTTGGCATTGTCCAACTGCTTTCGTAGCAGTGGAGCAAGAAGAGTTCGTGGAGTGCTGGGGTCCTGGCGCAGACGGCTCATTCGGATTGAAGTTGGTGGGCGTCTGCTGGACCGCAGTGGAGTCTCAAAGCCATGCAGTTCACGAATCTCGTGGAAATTGACAGCTGTTTCAGACAAGGCCGGCCCAAAGCCAGTTTTATCCCTGCATTTGTTGAGCCATTTGTTGAAGTATGGCTCAATCAGTCGTGAGTCGCGCTTTTGCTGGAAATCGTCGGCTGTACGCTGGTTTTGGATCATGCGCAGCGTTCGTAGTCGCCACTTTCGCACCTGTTGTCTCTGGATTCGCTTGAGGTTTTTGTTGCGCGTGTCATCGGCTGCTTTATTGAAATACTCGGCTCGCTGCGACTTGAACAGCCACGAAGAAAAGTGGCTGTTCATGATACGCTTGTCGTTGATTTCAGCAGCATCTTCAATCAAGCCACGCGACTGCTCGGTTATCAGTCTCCAGTGGTCAAAGATTTCCTTCATGGTCAACACGTCCTTCTCAATAAACAAGTCCTCAGCAACAGCCATCTGATCCTGCACCCTGTGTATAGCCTCCTTCCACTTGAAGAAGGCTGATTGTTTGATTCGGTCGTCTCGATTGTAGTCAAACTCGCTCGTTGTCGTTTCAAACCGCGCTTCCCGTTTGCGCTCCATGTTGGACTTCCAATACCGCAAAAAGCTCTTTCCAAGGTTCCGATCGCACTGTTCTTCAGCCTCAATGTACATGTCGTTGACTCTGTTGGCAACAGTATCCATTTTACCAAACCCTAGAGTCAGGAGCTTCTTGCGGTGATGGTTACTGGCTTGAGCAACATCAAAGGCCACATCTTCCAAATGATCTCTCCAGATGTTGAGGAAACGACTAGCGATTTTCTGATTCAACTCTGCCGTTTTCTGCTCAAACAGAGCTGCACGTGTTTCAACCTTGTCAGCGGTGACATTTCTCCAGTGCCTTAATATGGTCTTGGCCATGACTCCATTGTTAACACGACAAGTAAGTCTACCTCGCGACTTGAACCGCCACATGGTCACGATTCTGTGTTTCAGATCCTCGCCCCGTCGCTGTTTCACAGCCTGGGTTTTCAGTCCAAGTGTGAAGGCTTTGAGGCCAAGGTGAAACAGAGAATGCTGTCTAAATCTCTTGGCTTCCAGCTTAAGAAGCAGAGATGCACGCCAGGAGTCCAGTACATTCTTGGCAAGTACTTCATTGGTTTTGGCAACTAAAGAGTTCTCCTGGATGACCATATGTGTCGCTGTCTTCCATTGGTGGAAATACTTGATGAATGCATTTGCCCTGTAGAACCGCTTTGCATTGAGATTGTGTTTGTCAATGGCAGTCTTGAGAGTGCTCATCTTACACCAGTACTTGCGTAGTAAACCACCGGCGTAATATAATTGCGCATCGTGGTATTCACACCTGGTTTGAGCAGCATTCCATCTCCAGGCCTCCATCACCTTTTTCACCATCTCCTTGTCACGTGAATTCACCAGCTTGTCGACAGCGGCTCCCAATTGTAGTTCACTGAAACACTTGCTCAACAGAATGTCGCTGTAGAACTTTTTGGCAATGTCCTGCGTCCTTACCACCCTGCGAGTCTTGGTTCTCCACCATCCAAACATGACCTCCATGATTTTGAGCACGTAAACGTCGTGAGCCACCTGGTTGTTCTGAAGCACTGTTTGTGTCGTGTTTCTCATTATGCTGAGAAACCCGCTTTTCAACTCCCGGTCCCTGTACATACTGGCTAGTTTTTGCTGGCGTGAGATTTTTGCGTTGAAGGCCACCATTGTGTCGAAGTACCTCCCCTTGAGAGATTTGGCGTGTAACTTGCGTGCCAAAGACGTCAATTTGCGTCTGAAAGCAACCTCAGCCTTAAGTTTGAAGAACCCACTGATTAGCAAGTTTCTCCTTCTCACCATGTTGGCCTGTGCATTGTTCAGCGCCTCTTGGGCCCTTCTCTCCTCCTTGTCCTTGCGTTCCACCGATTTGATATATGTGTCGTTGAGATTGCGAAACTTTTCCTCCCATGATCTGCCCTCCTGTGAGCACACTCGTCTGAGCGTCCTGATAACCCACACATCTTGAGGACGGTTTGACTCCTTCAGAATCGAGTTGTAGGCGACATACAACGTGGCGACTGAGAGATTATCAGAGTGGTTTGACGCGCGCTCAAAGACGTCGTAAAACAACGTTTGCTGCTGCTGTATCTTTTGTAGATCGAGAGTTGAAATGTCGTTTTTGGCATCCCCATTCAGTACTGGTGACGGCTGAAGAGGGTTAGGGCGCAGGATATCGGAAAAACGACGCGTCTGTCGCATGTTGAGACCGTCATCGGGGTCCGAAAACTCGCCTGGCAAGTATCCCCCATTCTCCATGTTAGGTCATGCTAAAGTGGTGATGTAGACGCGTCTGGATGTTGTTGTGCACTATCGCACCTAGTTGGGAAACCCTAACCTGGAGAGTGTCCACTCAACCCCATGTGGGACGGATAGGAATGATAATACAGCTATATTTCTGGTGATGATGGCATGTAAGAATTTCTTTTCTGTATGTGTAACTTTTATAGCGCGTCACTCTATGTCGATACGTCGTATGCAATGAGGCAGAAATCTCAATGGTGTCCACTTGACCTATCAACAATCAAGGTTGATTTTGTTAGTTTTAATCTGTGAGGCAACTGGTTTAGGAGAATGGAGCTTAAAAATAAATCACACTAACAAAATTATCCACTAAAAAAAACGCGCTTGTCACACAAAGAACGTCTTGGTTATGGAAAGAGAAGAGCAAAAAACAACCAGATTCGGTATATCTTAAAGCACTCACCAATACAGTGGCTTGTTTCGTTTCTTTTTGTCCTCATGTTTATTGTTAATTAAGGGGCTTACTCAGCGTAACGGTGTGGTGAACCTTAATGTCTATTTGGGACCTCGACCATTGCATATGCGTGTCATCTACGACTGAGACGTTACACAGAACAGCACACGATGAAACTGTTTGGACTCTCAGTAGTGACCCTACTGGCCACAATTGGCTCAGTGGTCGCCGACAAACAGCTCGAAAACCGCCAGCTGTTCCGAACCATTGATCTCAGCAAGAGTTACGTGCGTGAGTTCATCGCCGTCAACGTGTACAACGATGGCACATCAGACGAAACTGACTACATTGTGTCCATCCCACCGGGATTTGTGGATGATCTGGCCAAGCTGGACGTCAAGGAGTCGAACCACGAGGCTCCTCTGCAGCTCATTCGACTGGCCAGAGATGAGCATGGTGAGCACTGGTCTGCTGTTCTTCCTGAGCCCATCAAGCCCGGAACTCAGATCCAGCTGCAGCTGTTCCTGTCTTACGTCAACCAGCTGAACCCCGTTCCCCAAACCATCAAGCAGAGCGAGCAGCAGCACCTCGTCTACGACGGTCTCAAGACCTTCTACTCGCTGTACCCCACAAAGAGCCAGACCAACCGAGTCAAGATCATGGCCCAAAACATGCAGGAAATCAACATGGATGAGGACTCCACTCCTGCTACTGAGGCTGAGGGAGGTGCTCAGTACGGTCCCTTCGACCACAAGGGCTCTTTCGAGGTCGAGACTCTGGCTCTCAGATACGACTACCCCCTGCCCATTCCCAAGGTCGACTCTCTGAAGCGAGACATCTGGATCTCCCATGTGTCCAACTCCATTGCCATTGAGGAGTCCTACAACCTGACCAACGCCGGAGCCAAGCTCGACGGCTCTTTCTCTAGAACCGACTTTTTCTCTCACCACGGAAAGCCCTCTTCCGCCTCTGCTTCCATTATCGAGCTGCCCTTCACCCTTCCTCTCGGTGCTCACGACGTCTACTACACCGATCTGGTGGGTAACGTGTCGACCAGTCATTTCCGAGGAGGTAAGGAGGTGTCCCTCTTGGAGCTGAGACCCCGATACCCCGTGTTTGGAGGCTGGAACTACAACTTCACCATTGGTTGGGAGATGCCCCTGACTTCGGTGTCGCGAGCTACTGGCGCCGACCAGTATGTTGTGGGTCTTCCTCTGCTTAACGGTCCTGTCGATGCCCAGTACCAGCAGATCGAGTCCAACTATATTCTCCCCGAGGGAGCTGAGTGAGTACTAACATTGCATAGCATCATCATAACGACAGTATAATACTGTCTATTCTTCACCATACTAACACAGAAACGTCCAGGTTGTGTCGTCAGAACCCGCTCTCTCTGAGGAGAAGTCCGTGACTTTCAGCTACCTCGACAAAAAGGGCCGACCCACAATCCGAGTGCGACACTCCAACTTTGTGGACCAGCACCGAGGCGGCATTGTGTTCCTCAAGTACACTCTGCCCAGCTCTGCTGCTACCATCAAGCCCGTTTTCATCGCCACCGTCATTGGCGGTATTTTCCTGGCCATCTTCTCGCTTTCTCAGCTTGATTTCTCCATCGGCCAGCAGCCCAAGAAGAAGACAAACTAGGATTAGGATATAAATAAAACAATGATAGATTATGTATTTTGCCCCTCGTAAACCGCACGTTGTTAATAATGAAGTAAACCACCTTCGCACTATAGAGATCTTTGCTATGTAATGTATGTATGCACTGGGCTATATTCCGATAATTACTGTGTTGTGCAATTACAATCCTCTCCAAATCGACTTCTCCACACTCTCAACCTTTCGTTTAGTATCTCTGACACAGCCAATGAACTTCAGTTCAGCAGCAGCTTGGTAAAACCACGACAGTGTCCGCTTATCCCAATCGTCATCTGACTCGCCCTCTTCAGGAACCAGGCCTTTCTTTTTCAACTCAGCCTCAATAACTGATCGGGGCATACATTCCTTGAATGCCACGTACCAGTCGTAGATGTTGATGTAGATACCGGATTCTCGGTACAGGGTGAACAGCGTTGAAATGTTAGGGTCCACAAACGAAAACTTCTCGCCATTGTCTTCGATACCAAGGTAGTGGCGGGGATCGGCTAGGGCAGTCTCGATCGCTGGGCGTTGGAATGGCACAAACACATTTTGCTGCAGCGTGGCGAGATCGGTAACAAAAATCTCGTGGTACAGATGCTGTTTAAACGGTTTCAGATTACCCAATTCTTCTGTGATAGTTTCCAGAATCGTGCTAGGGTCATGCAACCAATCAAAAAGCTCGTTCTTGGAAAGTGCTTCAGCTAGCTGATTGACTTTATCATCACTTTGACCCTTGAAGGAATCACAGACAGTAGTGAAAAAGTCTGACTCTAGCAACTCACCTCTAACCAAGGGAATGTATACTTCAGTCTTGCCCCAGGACGTGGGGAACTTACCAAAGACCTCTTCGATAGTCTCAAAGAGTGTAAGAAAGGACACCACACGTCTTGCAGTTTGTTTGAATTCACTCACGGCCTGTTTTGTGACTTCCGAGACGTGGGCATCGTCGGTGAGCAGTGCTTCCATCTCAGAAGGATCCGTTTTAGACTCCACCAGAGTCTTGAAACTCGGCAACATTCTCAGAGCATCAAAATGCTCTCCAGTCAGATAGTTATCAATAGTATCCGCGTATTCCTCGCCAGAGTCCAGCAAGCGACTCGTGAAAATGGAAAACGGGTTGGAATAGTAATGTGACATGTAGGCGTACTTGAGAGACGAAATAAACGCATCGATGGACTCTGTACTGACATGTTGACGTTTCAGAATATCCTCAAGAATGGTGGGGCCCACAATAATGCTTTTATTGTTGAGGTTGAACATGTGGTTTTCAAACAACGACTGGAACATGGACGTGGCCTGGGCGTCAAACACGTGTCCCTGCAGGTGTCTGATACTTGTCTTTGTCATTTTATGCTCGAAAATCTCCAGTGATGTGGCAATTCCAAAAACCAGTCTGAAAGGGATCTCGTCTCTGTACGAATGCATCATGAGCACGAGGTTTGACAGCACCTTCACATCGAACGAGTCGACATCTTCCAGAATCAGCACAATCTTCTGTGATTCATCCGATCCAACCTTTCGACACCATTCTGCGAGAATGGAAAAGTCGTACTTGACTCTTCGGTCGTAGTTTAAATCCTCCTCCCTCACCTCCACCTCTTCAGCAACCTCTTCAGACTCAATCAAATCACTGACAATGTTTTTGATGATTGCCTTCAAACTAGGGCATGTTCTTGCGTGTAGTGTTACCATATGAATACCCTTAACTGTTCCCAGCCGTTCTCTGATCTGTCCAAAAAGACGAACATGGTTGGCAATATTCGATCCGGGGAAAACGAGAGCTGTAGGGATCTGGTACTCGGCTTCCGATTCACTGACATAAGTGGCAATCTCCTCCAAAATCTTTTCGTTCGTCAATTCCAGCAATTGGTCGATTTGGGCCTTCTGAGCACCCCATGCTTCCAGGTACATGTTCCATCGTAGATCAACACCTGCAAGAGGCTCCTTACCACCTAGTAGCCGAGCAAAAGGGTTGTTTTCATCGGGGTTGTCGTGTCCTTCGTTTTCGATCTCTCCTAGTGTCGTCTTTTCGTCATTGTGCACCGGTTCTTCAGTTTTTTCGTCGTCCTCCTTAGTGTCGTGGTCTTCTGTCTTGTCGCCATTCTCAGACTTCTGCGTTTTGTCTAGTCGTCTTCTCTTGAGAGCTCTGATCTCGTCGCTCAAAAAGTAGGACGTTTTCTGGTCCTCACGTTGTAGGAGCGTAGCGTGATTACTCATGGTTGGTGTGTGGATCAAGTTGATGTTGGTGATAATCATGCATGGAAACTTAAAGACAGGTCGGCCAGACAACCACCCCAAGTGAAGATGATATAATTATAGGTGTTAAACAATGAACTGGTGACTGCAAGTAGTCTGAATAAACCACTCATACCTGAAATTCAGCTGAGATCACTTCTTTCGTTAATATTTTTACCCCTTTTCACTGTTCGTATTTTGTTTATCAAACTAAAGTTCACGCTTTGGGTTCTGACATCCTACACAGCATGATTGATACCAACGAATTCTACGTGGAATTTAAGAAGGAAATCCAAGGTAAGTCGTGTCGCATTTAATCCCCTACACCTTTGCTAATACAGATATCCGTCAAGCTCTGGATTCAAAGACCATTGACCCACCCCAAGCTCTGGAGAGACACAGTACTTTGGCTAATAGATGCCGTCAAAACCTCATGTACCTGCCGGTACGAGACCAAGATACATACAATGGCGACTTGCGAGATCTTCTCACGTTCATTAGAGGTCATGTGACCCATTCAAAACCCAAATTCAAGTTCAGTCACAGGAATTTGGCCCAAAAAGACGATACCAAGACAGCGAAACACATGTTGACGGAGGATGATGCAACTATAGATGAGGAATCATGTGATGTTATTAGCGACCTGAGCAGCTCAATGGTTACAAAACCCGCCAATAACCGGTCTGTTACAAAAGTCAAACTATTCAACATCTCCAAATCGGTGGTTGTGCTTGATCAAGCCACTTACTCGACTGCAGAAATTGATGATATCTCGGATAGTATCATTTTGCTATATAGAGTGAACGGCCCCGTGTATATTAATCGCGTGACCAACTCGATTCTTGTGCTTGCATGCCACCAGTTCCGAATGCACAAGTCAGACTCTGTCGCGACTTATGTTAGCTGTTCCTCCAAACGACCCATTATCGAGAGTTGCACAAACGTGGCATTTGGAGACTTCCCCGAAACCAGTTCTTTCACGTCATTGGCTGTATGGGAGGCCATTGACGATTTCTCAGACTTGTCAAGCGACAGAGTATGGGCTAGGAAAGACAACAGTGAGGTAAAGAAAGCTGTTGAGAGAGGATTGACAAAGGAGGATCTAGCCCTGCTACAAAGTAAATAATAATGTCTATAAAATATATTAACCTGGATGACCCAACTACAACTTACTATCGATACTCTTGGCTGCCATGGCACCCTTCTTCTTGGACTCCTCCTTCTCGGCCTCGGTTCTGGGTGTGCTGCTGAGATAGTCATCTGTAGTCTCCACCGACTTGCCCTTGTATTTCTCCTTGAGTCGAATGACACCCTCCTGGAAGACGGTGGCCACCAAAACACCTTGCTGGTTGTAGAGTCTTCCTCTGACGAGAGCTCGCTCGTTTCCACTCCAGTTGGAGTCGATGACGTGAAGAAGCCACTCATCGGCTCGGAACTTGCCGTGGAAGTAGATTGTGTGGTCAAGAGAAACAACCATTGAGGCAGCACCAGGGTTAAGAGGCTGGACTCGGATGGCAGTTCCCAGCAAGAAGGAGTCACTGAGGTATGCAATACCGACAGACTGGACATCGTCTCGCTCAATGACAGGCTTGCATCGAACCCAGAACTTGATCTTTCGCTCGTGAGGCAGCAGACCGTCGTCCTTGTTCAGTAGTCCGGTCACCAGTCTGATTTCAATGGGATCCTCCACAGATCGGTCTTCCATCTTCTTGAGAATATCGTCACTGATCACTCCCTGCTTGTTGAGGTACTTGGATACTTCCAGCGAAGAGACACACTTCTCAGGAGGGGGAATTCCGTTGGTAGCTTCCTGCTCACCATCAAAAGACTGTCCGGTGCTTCTCATCTCTCGATCATGCATTCGGCTCTGGTGGTGCATGTTGCTGTTGCCCTTGTCGACCTGGAAAGAGCAGGTGGTGGTGAAAATCACACGGCCTCGCTGCTTGGCCTGAACGGTTCGGGTGGCGAAACTTCGTCCATCTCGCACCCGCTCAACATGGTAGAGCACGGGGTGATCCGGGTTTCCAGACAGCACAAAGTAGCAGTGCATAGAGTGGATGATGAACTCCGGAGGCACAGTCTTGGTTGCAGCCATGAGAGCCTGAGCAATGACGGATCCGCCAAAGATACCTCGCTGGCCGATAGGACGCCAAAGCTCCTTGCCTGACCGGTACAGGTTGATGTCGACCTCCTCGATGTGGAGTTCTTGTTCTAGAAGAGACATTTGTGTGTGGTAGTGGTGGTGGTGTATGTGGTAAGGTAGTGGTTAGTACTGTGGGTGCGTACAGAAGGATGTGATATCGCTCGTGTGTACCAGTTGTTCTTGGCTCAGGTGTCGCGATGCACGTGGGAAGGTGTCAGTGAGGCGTATGAGTCGAATTACACGCGTCTGTGCGTCAGAAAATCGATTTGTCGTTAGTTGTGAAGGATTCAAAAACCAAGGCTGGTTCTGTTGAGGAAAGGTCTTGGACTTGCTGGTGGCACACTCTGGTAGACAGTATAAATATATGCAACAAATCTCTGGAATCAAAGTTCAGCCGAGGATGTTGGCTGCAGCGTGATAATAACGTAATCACTATTGGCTGCCAAAGCAGTAATAGGAACCCCTGGAAAGCGCGTTTGGAGGTCATAACGTGGGACAAACAATTGGGATCAGTCATACTTACACTTGGGATTCAAAATAAATACAAAAAAATACACGCTCCAGTCCCATTTTCCAGATCACAAGTCCCAACTTTTTCACCCGCCTTTTCAGCGCTGTTTAGGTTGCAGCGGGGAATTAGGCTCTAAGTGTTAACGGCGTGGGGAAATGGTGGGGGAACCATCAGGTGTGTGTTGAGAGCCAGATGCTGCTCGTGTCAGAATTAAAAAAGCACAGGTCAGATCATAGGGGCTGCCACTAGTATCAAACTACTTTTTAGCTCGTCACGCGTAATTTTTTCATGTTCTTGGTTGAGCGTGCTAACTAAAGCAGCCCCTCACTTCATTTCAGGAGATGAAAAATAGCTGGAAACACCAAGAAAGAAAACAAACATATGCATCCACGGGCAGCGGAGTCTTCTGCTCCGCGTCACGTGATGCACCATCGTGCACGCGTCCTGTGGACCACCGGAACTCGGATCAAAGGTGCTGCATAATTAATAATCCTGCATCTCGGCTATTCGGCTCGGCTTTTGCCTCTAATTAGCCCAACACCGCCGATCGGTGAGGCTGAAAGGTGACGTCAGCCCCTTGGGGTTGCATAAAGCCGTTGTGTCTAGTTGTAACACAGGGATTTCTAATTTGGTTTTACCGGAGAGGAAAAGTGCAACTGTGTTACAGTACAAGGGAAGTACACTTGTACAAGTACGAATGCATGTCTCAGATATACGATATGAAATCGAGAAACATGTGGGTTCTTTTCTACAATACAATTACAAGGGCGCATATTAATACAGCCATTCACTCAAATAAAAATGCAATTACCTATTCAGAAATAGACGATGTCCTGAGTATTAACACCGCTCATGATTAGCTCCTCCTTGTGCCCTACTCGTCGGGCTCCTTCCAGTTGCAGAACCTCTGCAACGTCTCACTCAACACGTCCCTCCTCACAGGCTTCTCGATGACCGCTGAAAACAAAGCAGTCTCAGAAGCCGCCTTCAAGTACGACGTCACTGCCACGATTGGAGTAGACGTGTTGGCGTTGTTGGTCGAATGAATCAACTTGGCCACATCTTCTCCATTGACCTTTGGCAGATTGTACTCCGTCAAAATGCAGTCAAACCGAGTATCCGAAGTACCCCTTCGAATCGCCTCAGAACCAGTCTTCACAGTAGCAATGTGGCAATTGAGCTCCTTGAGAATGTGGGAAATGGAATATCTCCACACGGGGTTGGGATCACATACAAGCACGTAGAGGGGACGGAAACTGGGCGACTCTGTGGTAAGACTGATAGATGAGAATCGTCTGCTCATCTGACGCCGTTTCTGAACCCGTAGACGAGCACGTTCCCGATCATCATCAGAGTTGTAAGGAGACGATTCTGAAGCTGCCGATGCTGCTGAAGCTGCCGAAGGCTGTCGTCGCATCTTGGGAGGTGCCAGAATAGGAGAATCGGGACTGTCAGAAGACAACGTAGACAGCCGTCGCTGGAGCCCCAAACCACGAGGACTGGGACTGAGTCCGGATGCAGACAACTTGTTGATAAACTGGGCTGATCCAGAGGTGGTGGCACTGGTGGCAGGCGAGCTGGACAGTCCTAGACCTGTACCAGGTGATCCATCCTCTGATGAGCCGGTAGCAGACGTCGCAGACTCCTTCCGGGGTACAGGAATGGGTAGGGTTTCGGCCTTGAGACGATTGATGATGTCCTTGTTGGCCTTGTCGAGCACAGGTAAATTCTTGAACGAGAAGTTACCAAAGTCATCAGATGTCTCTGACAGACGCCTCGATCGCCGTTCTCTGACATGGGGAGGAATATGCAGAGGCACTTTCCTGGTGGTGGAATTAGTAGCAGAGTTGGCACTTCCGCCACCACCATTTCCTCCAGAACCTGTGGAAGACACTCGTCGCACGCCAGATGATGACGTGACTTGGCTAGGAGAAGACGAGTCTGATCGTGCAGAAGACACGATTTTCGGGAACTCCGACGGACTCGAAACACTATCCCTGTCTGTGTCTTCGCTGTCAACGCTCTCGTCCACGTTTTCGTCCACACTGAGCTCCTCCATCTGAGCTCCTCGACTGTCGAAATAATCTGTGTTCTCAGGTGACTGGGCCATGGGCACAAAACTTGCCTCTTCCTGGTAAACGGCGTTCCAGTCGGTGACGTGGTGGAAAAAGGGATGCTTCTTGATCTCGGAAGCTCCATTGTATCCCAAACGACGAGACGGGGTGGGTTCCAAAAGGCGCATCATCAGATCTCGAGTGTTGTCATCGATGTGGATATCATCTTCATCCTCACTTTCTGAGGGCCATTGAATTCGTCGGTTCAAGATGTTGTCAAACACCTGTTCTGGGGTAGACGCGTGGAACGGAGGATACCCATAGATGAACTCGAACATGATACAGCCAACAGACCACCAGTCAGAGGTCTCATCTTGTCCAACACCATCAATTGTCTCAGGAGCAAGATAGTCTGGAGTTCCCACAAACTTCCGGTTCGAGTCATGAAGGGGCATATTTGACATGGGCAAGGAGTCCTGTCGGATGGGTGGCTGACTCATGCTGGTGGGGCCAATGGCATGGGCTCCCCGGGAGGTGGACCGTTCTCGGAGATCCCGGATGCTACCGCTGCCAACACTTCTGCTTCGGTCATCTTCACTGTCACCTACATCAAAGTAACCAGGCACGAGTGAATATGAGTGTTCCATGTCAATAGTATCGAAATTGGAAGATCGACGAGAGTCACTGGATGAGACACTTCCTCGAGCCCCCGACTCAGTGGTGGCACCGGACTCGGCACCTCCAGGAGCATCAGGCTTGGTGTATCTGCCAACATAACCCATTCGAGAGAGACCGAAATCCGTCAGTTTGATGTGGCCCTCACTGTCAAGCAGCAGATTGTCGGGCTTGAGGTCTCGATGCACAATGCCTCGACCATGGAGATCTTCAACACCAGATACAACCTCAGCCATGTACTTGGTGATCCAATCAGAAGGAAGACCACCCAGCATCTTGATAAGTGCAGCACAGTCACCACCCGACAAATACTCCATGACCAGAAACAGATAGTCGCGGTTCTGGAAAGTAAAGAAAAGCTTGGCAACAAACGGCGAATCCTGCTGAGCCATAAGGATGGCTCGCTCAGCCTTGACATTCATGACCT
Organism: Yarrowia sp. JCM 30694; assembly: GCA_001600515.1. NCBI lineage: Eukaryota > Fungi > Ascomycota > Dipodascomycetes > Dipodascales > Yarrowia > Yarrowia sp. JCM 30694. Next base: position 2,079,657 of record BCKF01000002.1, read on the forward strand.
GGTTCTTGGCAATCATGTCGGCCTTCTTCAGGGTTTTGATAGCGAAGTACTCGCCCGTAACCTTCTTCTTGGACAAATACACAGATCCAAAGGCACCCTTTGAAATGGGCTTGATGATCTCGTAGTCCTTGATCGATGGCTGGGTAGTCTTTACTGGAACAGGCGGGGTTGGTGCAATACCATCATCCATCTGAGGTTCGTAGGGGAACAGCAGGGGCGACGACAATGGAGTCCACTCAACGTTGATAGAATGAACACGGGATCTTTGGGGACCGTTTCCACCGCTGATAGGTGCTGCCATCGGGGAGCCCAGATTGCTGCTTCGTCCGCCAGCCGAAGATGTTGCCCGAGGCCTGTTTTCTCCATCGGAAAGAGACAAATCAGACATAGAAAACTCGGGCAGGTTAGTATTGAGCGTCGTGATGGGCCTGTTGATGTTTTGGCGCGAAATGTGCGACGGACGACGCGAGATTTGAGGCGACGGGGTCGGAGGTTTGGCAGCAGCCAGATCATCAGCCAAAAATGACCTCGGGGTCATAGTAGTAGACTTCTTTGTCGGGCTGACAGCCAGAATGTTGTCTGATGACAACGACGTGCCACTGCGAAGGTCCGAATGCGAGGAGGACAGAGACAGTGCCGGCACGTGAGGTGTAGATGGCGTTTTAGGTGCAGGAGTGCCGATTTGGACAGTCACGTTCTTTTCCGACTGTGACGAAGATGGCAGCGGTGGTGGAGGCATGCCATCGAAGGAATCCGAAAGGTTGGGACTTCCCTGTGGACTCTGAGAGAACGTGGGAGCAGGCAAATGGGGCAAGCTATCGGTACCAAGATAGTGTGACGAGAACAATGACGACGAGGACGGGTTGTGGTCGGCAACAGAGATGTCACTCTTGCTGCCTAGAGCTGTGGGTCCTCCACTCTCAGACTCCGTTCCAGCAACACTGTTGGCAGGTGTTGAAATACCCACATCACCAACAGCTAGATCTGACGACGACGCAATGGCAGACTCGTTGATCCCCAGATCGTTCTTGTGTCCCTCTGCTGGTGCCTCCACTCCATCATTAGCATCCTGCTGCAAACGTAGTTGGTACAATGTCTCCTCCAGAACCTGATGCACCGCCGTATCCACCTCCTCCTTGATTTTACCAAAATAGGTGACGATATTGCTGAGCCGCATAGTCGCCTCCACCTTTTCCTGGCATAGCCTCTCAGTGTCCTCGTAGAGTAACTTGAGTCCAGGGTCCACCACGTTCTTTCGAAAGCTCGCACTGGGCCATTCCTGTACAGTATGGATCTTAGCCGCGGTGTTGGGGCTATGGACAGCAGACTCAGGCCCGTTGATGTCCAGAGCCGTGTCACACAACTCGAGTAGCAACTGAATCTGCCGCGTCGGCGTCTTTGGTGTGGGCTTCTGGAAAAGTCGCTTTTTTGTTAGTACCAGCGATGCAGCAGTCTGTCGAGGACTTCGTGGTGGTGACGATGATGCGGAGCTCGACACGCCAGGGATGTGCTCCTCTCCGGGGGTCAGGGCAATGGGAAGACCACGATAGAGTGCTGGGGGAGGTGGCGATGGGGATGAGGCTCCAGATGCGACTGGAGATGCTAGAGAAGACGATGAGTTCGAGTTCGAATTGGATGAGGTGCCGTGAGAATAATACAACAGGGCAGCCACGGCCTCACGGTGGTCCGACAAATTCTCGTGAGTCTGTTGGAGATGTGACTCGGCCTTGTGTTCAATCAGACATAGCTGCGAGTGGCTTTCGAAGGCCCAGGTGGGTACTTGTCGTTCACAGATTCGACACATGGCCATTGGCGGTGGGGGCAGATTGCTAAACTCGGTGACCCCATCCTGCTGGAGGGTCTCCAGGTACTGCACAAACACGTCAGCACCAAAGCCCAGCGTCTCGAATAACGACAAGGGGATGTCGATACTCAGCGGCTCCATCTGCCTGTGTGGCTTTAGAATCCACATTGTGTATGAGGGCTCCGAACCTCGTCCCTTCATCACCACTCCCTGGCCCTCCAGTTCGACGCACAGCTCATTGAGACATGGTTGAGAGTATGTCGAGTGGCTCGAAGATGCAAGAGAAAGATTGTCGATTGAGTGGCGAATGACGGTGGTGTCGAAGTCTGCTGACTCTGACGATTCGATCGAACTTATCGATGTATCTGCAGACTTGTCTGTCGAGGCGGATGCAGTGCCACACTTATGACACTTCCCGCATGGCTTTGGAGAGGTTGTGTCCGCCTCCTTGTCAGTCTTGTTAGCTTCGTGACTTCGTTTTTGATGCTTGTCGTCGTCTTCACTGCTGTCGCTGTCTTGCTCGTCTGTCACTCGGGCACACACACAGAACCGCACTCGACACGAGCTGGAGTCCTTCATCATCTGCTCTGTCGCACGCTGGAACACAGACTGGTCCGTCTCGTCTCCAGATATGTGTGTTCCAATGTTTGTCCCCACCATTTCTTTGCGGGCTATTCCAACCAGCTCCATCCACGAGTGCGACACATAGCGCACGTTGCAGTCTAGATCCAGTTCTAGTACGCACGTAGTCACTGAGTTAGTATGAATAGTCAAAACAATGATCAACATTTAGACAGGTCAAAGTGAGTAGATATCGCAGGCACGCTTTCAATTTCTGGTATCTCGCTTATATGCCATGTTGTGTTGTATGGCCCATGTCGTGTCGTGTCGTGTTCGTGTGAGAGTCGTGTAAGATTCTTGCCCATGTCGTTATTTTCTCATTGGTTTCATCTCCTTCACACTGTTGTATCTTCACCTGTGTCGCTTATACGTTGTGGTGGCGTGTTTGCGTCTTATCAAGGGTGTAGCATTTGAGTGTGTCTGGCGAGTACACACGCGATGATATTACTAGTCGATGTAGGCGGTTGTGTCTGCGTATGCTTCTCTTGCTGTGGTTCCTGTCTTTCTGCCTTTCTGTGAACCCATCACAGTATCTCTGTCATGCTTGTCGGGAGCCGAAACGCATAGTAACGCCAGTTCCGTTACAGGGAACCAACCGTGTAAAGCGTGATTCACTGTATGTATGATGTCATATCGTCCCTGGCCCTGTGTCTCGTCTCCTCCATTCATACTCACTGTCTCTTAATCAACGTGTGGAGCACTGTACCTGGTGATATCTGATATTGGAAATTGGGAGGTGCACATGAAGCTACACAAAACGGTGCATGTGGGGAACACGCACCGATAGGGCAAGCCAGAAAATGAGGGAAAACGACGCCACGGGAGACAACGGGAACCGGAAACGGCCTAAAGTGCGAAAATCTGGAAAAATATTTTTTGCTTGCCCGACACGTGACCACGTCTACGGCCACGGCTACATGGTCAGGTGGCTCTCAATGTAGCCCCTGATATGCATAGTCGACCGTTTATTACGTTGATATGTGGGGCCGTTGCAACATGTACACCTGGTGGCCAATAGGATGAATGAGACTGCACAGGAGGATTTGCGCGTGCAGAATATGTCCTGTTAACACGAGAAACTAGTGCACCATCGTTTAGCACGGATTTGGACTACAAGTAGGGACTATATCCGGAGTCTAGCCCGTGAGTCCCTGAGAGTTCACGTACTAAAAGAAAATGGCCAATGAATGTGATAAGATGACGCCAGGAAGATATCGCACTTGTATGTGAGCAAAACAGTCATATCAGATGAGGGGTTTTTTTGAAAATGCTTCGGTATTCTTGGCTGCCTCGCATATCTCCGAGTAGCCAAGGACGGTGAGGCAGCGTCTGTGCTTTCACTGTAAGAGATTTGCCATAGTATCGCGTGATACAAAACGATACAAAGGGGCAGAACCTATTCACTAGCCCTTGATTTACAGTGTTTACTGGTCTTGGAAAACCTACTGTTTCATTTGCCTCGTCTTGTAAATGTTGTCTGTCTGGTATCTTTGCCGCCTATGCATTCCTGTCCAAGGAGGCATGATCGACAATGGGGCACACGACGTTTTGACGCTTGTTGTCGACGTTTTGAGGCCAACGTCTTTGTCTCTTTCGGACCTCGTATATCTTGTCTAAGATGCCAACATGGAGCCTTAATTAGCCATTTCTGACAATTCCGTGTTGGTGTCATACTTAGCCTGGCAAACCCCGATGCGTATACTGTATGAGATAATTTCCCGTGCTATCGAAGTGTCAATGGCAATAAGCTCTCCGTCTTTCACGGGTTGCCCTATTTTCAGATGAGATATTACTTCTGCTTGTTGTTATTATGGACAGTGATGGTCATAGTTTTTAGCGTCTCTGCTTTACAAGTTCCGGTTAAAACTTCCTTGCAGTGACAATTTTTCGTATACAAATGGTGATACTTTGAGCGGGTGTTGTCCCGCACGAATCCTTTGTCAGGGATAATATTAAAAACCTTGGCTTTGGACCCACGGTCGAAAATGGAATGTATGCACCCATGCGATTACGGGCTCGTTTTCGTGCACTTAGTATTTTTAATGTATTATCGTATGTAGCAGCTCCCTATTTACACCGCATGGGCTCGACACTGAAATACGGTGCATCCTGTGGCGCCCACCTCAGCCACTATTGGACACAGATACGTTTAGTCAAGCCACAATCAAGCCACACGCGTTTAACTGTCTGCACCACATGCTGGGCTATCATCGATCGGTAATAAGACGGGTACAGCTCAGAAACACAAGTAACGATACTTTCCCCACAAACACGTCTATCCGAAAATGCAAAATTCGCCTCCTTATCCATCTTATCTCCCCATCTAATCCTACAAAACCCGTCGTACCCCTGCACTAATCACGCATCGTAGACTTAATCGTGGCTTGAGTTAGGCTTAAGCGACAAAATACAGTGCACCAAAAAAAGCCAACAGACAGAAAACTGATAAACGCTTCATCTGTCAACCCCGCGGCAGCACAGATAACGTCAAAAACACCCCCTGCAACAGCATCAAACCTCCTGGAACTGCACACGACACCCTCAACTCCTCTCCCTTACATCACACAACAACAGTCTCAAATGTCTGTGAAATCTCGAGTTCGAGTGGAACAAGACGAACATACACAGGCCGAACCCCAAGAACAGGTGCCCGCGTCGCCGTCACAGCCCGCAAACATTCCTATAGACCATCCCGACAGCAACAGGGTTCACAAATGGATTTCTTCGGCTTACCACCTGGGGTCTCTGCGGCTGGAAAATAAGGGAGCAGTGGCTCGTGACCATCTGGCCAACGAACGAACATTTCTGGCTTGGATGCGTACCTCCATGACCTTTGCGACCCTCGGAGTCGGCCTCTCGCAGCTTTTACGACTTTCTGACTCGGCTTCGAACGTGAACGACCCCCAGGACCAACTGGACAAGATCGAGGATAACAAACGGCTGGCACGGATAGCAGGAGCGTTATTTGTGTCTGCAGGAATCGTGGTTCTGCTTCTTGGAACAACGCGTTATTTCCACTCACAACACATGATTGTCAACAACCACTTCCCTGTGTCTCGTGCTTCCGTCTTGTTTGTCATGTGTCTGACGTTGGCCCTTGTGGGAGTTATTATCTGGATGGTCCTGAGAGTATGATAGCGCCTTTGGTGATGATTTATATGTAACGATTTGATGTATTTGACGAATAAAAACTTATGACTATCTGGGCCTGTATTGGATGACTAGGGCGTGTATATCTTGTGACTGGTGATATCAAGACAGCTTGGAGGTCTGCATTGATGATGTATCGATCGTGTTGGCGTCAACACTTGTTCTTGTTTTGTTCTCGCTTAACCGAGGTAACCAATAATGACATTCTGGTGTCAGTCATAGCATAATTATAAGAGCTTTCCATTATGTTTTAGTGAGACCTGGTTGTTTTAGACCCTTGTACAGTACTTTCCTACGTACTTGTACCTGTATTTGTACTTATGACACACCCTTTTGGAAAGAATGTGTTTACAAGCGATATATATTTGCGGCAGTAAGTAAGGGTGCTCATATGAATTTCATGTCTTGTACAGGTATGTACTGTAACATTTTGAAGATGGGCAAGGATCTTTACAAGGACAAGTTGTATACTTGGAAGAGTAAAGAGGGAAACTCCCCACTTATCTTTACCTTACTGTATCGTACTTCTCATAAATATCTTGAATAACTGCTTTTCCTTCGTATTTTTATGCCTCAGTCCATGACCGATACCTATATCTCCTAGATAGACTAGCTTAGCAAGGAGAAAGAAAACTATCCATTCAGTACAAAACAGTACTCAGGAGTGGTCCAACTATGGTAAAATTGAGTAAAACACACGATATTTATCGTGTGTCCTCCACGATACTGTAGGCAAGTTAAGGTTCATGCAAGATGAGATGTGAGAGCGGCTAAAAGCATATCTGTATCATGACGTAATTTAGTTCCGTAAAAGTACGAAAATACAGCTCAAAGTACGACTACTGATATTGATGGAATTTTTTGTTAGAATTTTTCACAGTCTCCCCGTATTTTATCCCCGCCTGATAGCTGCTTGCTAGCTCTTTGTTATGTGGTCTCATTTTTAACAAAAGTGCAGTTGGGAGTTTCCACAGGCTACTTCATAAGATATAAACCTTAATTACCCAAGCATTTTGAGTTTGTCCACGTGAGCTGGGAGGAGTTTGAATGTGGAGTCGGTTCCTTTTTTTGGCATCAGGCACAAAAAGTAGTGCTCAGATAACAACGCTTTATAATGATATACATTAATTTTTAAAAATAACTATAATAATAAAAATAATATTTGGTTTAATATTTATATTTTAAAATATTTTTATTGATTTTATTAGAAGAGATCGCATGTCTCGGGCTATTACTAAATCACGTGAATACACCTCCAAATCCGAAAGCTTATTTTCAAAGTCCCAATTTACTATGAAATCTAGGGTTAACCCTACTTTCTGTCACATGATAAAACTCAAAGGCGCACTCACACCCTAATGCAAAACTCTTCCGGGACTCCCACTCTTCACATCGACACATTTCAAAGGTGAGTAAACCACACAACCCCTGTTTTCAAGACTAAACTAACAACAGAATTCAAAATGGTGCGTATCTACGGAACGAGAATGGAGGAGCAATTTGCGATTTGCGACGTTTGACATGGCTGTACGACTTTGCCCACGACATGACCTGCGACACAACTTTTGACCTACGACAAGGAGAACTGAAGTGCCAACAAGGGGGTATCTGTGGCAATACTGGTGCTATACCATACGACTGGACTGGTGGCAAACGGACTGATACTGATGGGTTTGTGGCATGATCTTGATCTGTTGCTCAACTTTCGGTGGCAAATCAGTCTTTGAGGCATCATCATGGCTAGTGACGTTGTAAGCACAGTGTCTCTAGCCGTGAGCTATCGACGTCTTTGACGTGGGTATCACCGTCTCTGTCAGGGTATCGGTATTGCTTGGAACTCCTCAGCTTTTGTGGATACATAACTGCTGAATGTTGGTTCTGTGCACAGGACATTTCTTTGGGCATGTCGTAACTCCAACAACTCACATCTCAACATATACTAACCACAGGGAAAGCAACACGGTTCTATCGCTCGTGCCGGTAAGGTCAAGTCTCAGACTCCCAAGGTCGAGAAGCAGGAGAAGCCTAAGGCTCCCGTTGGCCGAGCCAAGAAGCGACTCTTGTACACTCGACGATTCATCAACGTTACCCTCGTCAACGGTAAGCGAAAGATGAACCAGAACGCTGCCTAAGTATGGAGCGTTAAGGTAATAAAAAATAATGTATTCTTAGAAGCGTAAAAATTGTTAAGTAAAATTTGGAGTCGTAGATGCGCACAACATTGCTGGTGTGGCAGTGATTGGTACTGTTTGGTAAAAATACACGCCTGTTTTCTCAGTACGCTGGTATCGTAATCATCTGGTATTTTCAGCCATCCAGCTATTTTGTATTAGTAAGCGGTTGTCCCTGAGGAGAAATAACCGCCAGAACCGGTGGACAATACATGCCAAGGGTGAAACTGACATGTTGCAAATCTTATTTAATGCGCGCATGGTGCTCACTCTATATTGACGATTGGGGCTGTTTGCTTGCAAAGTCATACGAGCGTTATTTTTCTATTGCTTTTGGGGCCACAGTTGGTAGCGCACCACAGGCTAATTTGAGAGCAACGGCTGTGGGAAGGAAGGGGTTGGCTAATAAATACATTAAAATGTCAGTTAAATAATGACTATTTTATATATATTGTACTTATTTTACCCAGCTTTTATAAATTTTCTCCAACTTTCTGAATATGCTTAATAACAGCGTTCCGAGACTAATATGCCATGCATCATACGTGTATCCAGATCAACCAGCTACAGTTATCTCCACAGTGAGCATGAACCTCTCCATTGACGCTGCTACGTCTCCTGGCGACACCGTTGCAGCAGTGAGGCGCCTGGCCGCTCAATTGAATGCTGCAGCTGACGTTTTCGAAGAGTCGGTGGCTTTGTGGCAGCACATGAAGGGCCAGAATCAGCACCAGGAACTGTCACAGCAACAAGCGGTGTTTCTGGCGGCTCAGCACCATCTGTACTCCTTGTCAGGTCAGTTAAACCCCTGGATCGTGCAGTACTTTGTTCTGCTGCCTGAGCTGGCGCGGTTGCGTGTTTCTGGGAAGCTCCAGCCAGTGTGCCTCTACGACTTGGTTGCCGAGTGTGTTAACACTGCCGCGGCTTCTTTGTGGCAGGAGGAATGGCTGCAGCAGGATCTAGGTGTGGAGGCTGTGATTCAGCGGGGTCTGTGGTTTGCACAGGGCGACTTTTCGCAGGAGAGGTTCTACCAGGCGGTGGCGACAGGAAAAGTGGACACAGGCAGCCACGACTACGCATCTACTTTTGTCAGGCTGTTTCCTGGAGATATCAATTTGGACAGACTCGACCCCTTGTCCCCTCTCGGCCTTGCATTACTACAACAACTTATCCATCAAGAGGTGAGCGACAAGGGTAAGGCAGCAGCTGCGGCGGCAAGTCTGACAACAACGGGTACTCCCAGAAAATACACCCTGCTGCAACAACTGTGGAAAAATTCTCCTCACAACATGTCTACCGTAAATAACGTCCATACGACCGTTTGTGATGTGTTGCAAGACGAGGAGGACCAAGCATGGGCAATTTTTCAGTTTGTCCAGAGCTGGTTGTCGAGTGAAGGGGGCTCGGAGTCCGATAACGACCCAGTCAGAGATATTCCGCTGCTCCATCTGTTTATCATGTCTTTGGTCCGTAAAGATGTGATCAATGCAGAGAATTTTGAGCGCTTCAGGTTTCTGTGCAACGACTTCCTGCCACACGTTGGTACCAAAGAGGGCAGAGAGTTGTATGAGTTGACATTGACTTGAGTGTAGGAGTACAAACAACAGATGAGTTGGAGAGATCGCATGTCGGTATTGCTAAATGGCTAAATCCGCATTATAGAGAAGTATTTATTCAATCACATAATAGTTTCAGGTATGCGTGGTGCGGATAGCGTATGGCCCAGGAAGCCCAGTAAATTTGTAGCCGTTCTTATTTCGTCATTTCCAACCTATTCGGCTCTCAGTTAGGTATTCCCTAGGTTAAGGCCTACGATACTTTCCTCACCTGATCAATGTTCTTGTGGGGCAATTCCAAGCAATCGACCAGTATAAGACTACTTGTAGTCGTGTCTAGACCAAAAGGCAACTTCACATAGAGCTCTACTTGTACCACTGCCACGGTAGTTTTCAGCCCTAGAAGATTTCCACATTTTACGACATTGAAAGCACTTAAGTGAGTATTGTGGAGTTGGAGTGATGTTGTGGAAGGCGGGAGTATGGGGGTCTGGTGTGGCTGGTCTATGGTGGTTGGATGGGTGCTAGGACTTGATAGGACTACAACTATGATGGCTGTGCACAGGGGTGGTTATTCGAGCTAACGCTCTCACCCCTTCTCTTCTACGATTCACAATCATTTTTGTATCCTTCAATCTATATGCAATTCTATAATTTATCGTCTGACCATGCCCACTATTTGTTTGTGGCAATGGTGATGTACTTGGGCGGTCGCTCGATGCCAATGGAGCCCTTGGAAGACAGTGATCCCAGGCCCACAGAGCCACTGGACCATGTGCCAGTAGACTCGTACATGGTGGTGAATTTTTGGGTGTACAGCGACTCAGTGGTGGCCTTGACACCGTTGGGCAGAGTACCGGTGACCCACACGGGGGTGGACACAACAGTGGTGGGGATGGCTCCTCCAGGTCCTCCTCCCAGACCTCCATGGGGAGCAATGTTTGCGGCAGGAGGCACTGCGGTCGTGGAGGTGGACACCAGACCAGGGACATCAGCGAGTCCGTCGGCGTTGGTTGTCGAAGATCCCGTCGTTGTGGACGATGCCGCAGGTACTGCTGGAACTGCACCCACTGGCAGTGTGGTGGATGTGGTTGAGGGGGTTGCGGCGGCGCCTGCAACCAGAGTCGATGATGACGAGGGAGTTGCCGCGGCTCCTGCAGCCAGGGTGGACGATGAAGAGGGCGTCTTGGCTCCTGCAGCAAGAGTGGACGATGAAGAAGGAGTAGCGGCTCCGGCAGCAAGAGTGGACGATGAGGGAGTAGCGGCTCCGGCAGCAGGGGCAGCAGCTCCGTCAGCGTTGACAATAGCGGCTCCAGCATTCGCGCCAGGAGCGTTAGCAGCAGGGGCGGCAGGAGCGGGAGCAGCGGGGGCCGGGGCAGCAGGAGCAGGAGCAGGGGCAATGTTGGCTCCGTTGGCTGGAGCGGCACCAGCACCAGGGTTGTTGTTGGCAGGGGCGGGAGCAGCCGGAGCGGCGGCGGGAGCGGCAGCACCGGCGGCAGGAGCCACAGCGGCCTGAGCATCGACCAGTAGTGCCACAGAGGCCATTAGCAGTGCAGTTGAGAATTTCATTTCGAAGGGCGATATGGAGTAGAGGGATAATCAAGGGACACTGAGGTGGAGGCTGAGGAGGTAGTAGTCTTTAGCAGTTTTGATGCTTGGCAAACGAGTGTGTAGTGGTGGTGAAGTCGCAGGTCTAGGCGTGGCTGTCGTTACCGTAGCTGTCGAAGTACGCGTAAGAGAAATCGTCACCTAGTAAAAGGAGGCGTGCGTGTCTCTCTCTACCTCTGCGCAGCCTCTGCTATTTACAGCCTCTCTGCACAGGAACCTATTTTTGTCAGAGCCATTTTTTGAACCTTGTTGCAGCCGAACCTTGCTATCGCCAAGTAGATGGGTCCAGTTATACCGCCCAGGCTATGCTGGGCTAGCAGCAAAGTGATGCTCGTATTTCGATAAGTGCTGTTGAGCTATCGGTATCTTATTTACCTTACATTTTGTGTCGTAACACACTGTGCAGTGGCCTGATCGCATTCGATGATTAGCCCAACCTGCACCCCCTCGGGGGATTTTCCGCAAATCACGGATATGCACTTACACTATAATTGTGGAATGTGCCGGGTGTGGGGGGAAGAATTAGAGATGGGAGGCAAGCTCTCGCGATGAGGTTTAGCTAGTTTATTTATTTGTCTCTTGTGCCTCCTTACCGTTTTGCGTGGGTGCTCTAGTACCTGTGCTATTTTTACTATTGCTCATCTGCAGCCGCAAGTGTTACATGTGTCCACCATCAATTTGCTGCTGCTAATGTCGCAACTATTATAGCTCTACAACTAAATCGAGCCAGCCACCTCCACGGCTTATAAATTTTGTTTTAAAAGAGGTGGGCCTTTACCCAGAAGTCGGGTATATGTTTAGCCCTTTATGGAATCAATATTCCTCTGGTGCCTGGACCGTCTCCACGGAAGGAAACACGATACGTCACGTGATGCGTTGTATTAAGGTTGGTCTATTGCTTGGTGTAAAAAAATAGACTTTTAATCTCTAACAAGCTGTGTCTGCGCGAAATTTGAGCATAAGTGATTGGTACAACTTCACAGGTGGGCTTGGGGTTTCTTGTCGTTGCTTTTACGCGACTGACCTTTTTTGACTCTTTCTCACATGTTTGACGCCCTTTTAAAAAATATCTATGCTTTATCAAGTTTAATTTTAGTCGGTAACTAACTTTCCCGCAAAATATGTGGTCTGTGGCCTAAAGTTTTAGAATATTGGATTCGCTAATGTGTACGCTTCATAATCAAGGTATTCTGGGCCTGATCGGATTAGCTCTAGTGAATTGTGTCCGTCTCTTTGTGCACTTGTGACCTTTTCTGTGCCTGGATTTAGTGCCGGACGTGTAGTTCTATGAAACACCTATTCAAAAATTCTCACATAATATAATGGGAGCCACGCACTTATGCGCTCTGAACAGCACGCATGTGCATGATTTATGCATACCGGGTTGAGACAAACAAAAACACATGCAGTCAGGTTAGGGCATCCAGGGCGACGTTTACACGTGTGAAAAAAAAAATGCACGTGATCTTAGGTAACGCTGTGGACACGGAGTGATTTAGGTGGTTGTTAGTACGCCATACGTGGGATGTACTTGCCTTACTACACCTGCAAGTACCTATAAACGGCCATTCTCCTTGGTCATACAAGTATGCGTCTTTTTTACACCATCTAAATACACTCCACATACAGTTAATTACCAGCCAAGCATTTGGGTTATATAGGCAAACGTTTTTTTTTATATCAACCAAGTGAGTACTTGTAGAATTACTTTTACGCGTATTAAAACAACAGCACGGAAAACAAAGGACAAGAACCACGCAATCAAACCCCCTACTCCCTGAACTACTTGTACAAAATTCCGAACGCGTCGTAGCGCAACAAGGTTCGAGGCACGTGAGGTTACACGTCCCAACATGCCAGCCCTAACCCCACACACTCATCCATAGAACGCACGAAAACTGCATTGAGATCTGTTGGCTTAGCTCTACAAGTACCAGGTACCGGTACACACCTCGTACTTGTACATAGCATGCTACATCTCACATACACAGAAATTTGGGTCTTACATAGATAGTCTAGCATTAATTATGTTACTTATTCATCATCGTCCTCATCGTCGTCGTCATCCTCACCATCAGAATCCTTGCCCTGGTCATCTCGAGGCTGCTTTCGTCGTTGGAAATCAGCGGTATGGGCCTTCTGCACCATGTTAGAGATGGCCTCCATCACGGGAGTCGCAGAAGACTTCAGCGAAGGGGTGTTACCTTCCTCAACATGCGAGTTGCGCTTTCGAAGAGGCGAGTCATTGACACGAGACTTACGGGGCGAGTCACGTGCCTTACCTGGGGACTCACGCGACCATTCCACACCAGTCGATGATCCGACTCTGTCACGTGCCTCTTCTTCGTCCTCCTCATGATCAGCCTGGTGCTCATCTTCAACAGCTGTCTCGTCAGTCTCACCTGGTTCGGCACAGACGTGCACATGATACGGCAGAGGCACATCACGCGAGGCTCTAAACCGCTTCACGTTACTGACATGCTCGTTCTCCATTCGGAAAAACATCCACATGACTCGTCGGAAAATCTCAGACAGGGCCACAAAAAAGGAGAGCAGCTGTTTCTGCTGAATCTGCTGCTCAAAAATCGCGTACCAGATCCAGTTGAACCGAAGAATGAGATCAATAACCATGGCAGTATAATATGGCCACTTGACCTTGTAGGTGAGCTGGTTACGCAGCAAGAAGTTCTTACTGCCAAACTCCAGCAAACTCCAATCCATCATGATGTCCCAAATGAAGCAGTAGGTCGAGTTGACAGTTGCAAAGAAGATGAAAAAGGCACGATTGCCGTTAGTAGTATCGATTCGCCAAACACTCTGCGCCACATAGTACATGATAGTCAACGAGTACTTTGTCATGTTAGCCAAATGCGGGAAAGCGTCTCCTGTGTCGGCAAAACGTCTGAGACACTGTAACCATCGGAAAATGCCGGGGAGAGCATTAAAAAAGCCCATCAGACGGTTGTGAGATGAGCCACAGTGGCTAGGATTGTACACTCCACGGAAACCCTCTGACCATTCATGACTATACAGACAGAAGAACAGAGCCACGTTGGACATGGAGTAGGTCATGGAGCAGATAATGTCACCCAAGAAGAAGTCTCTGAACTCAACTGGGTAAAGTCCAGATAGCAAGATTCGCGACAGCGCTCGGATTAGCCACTGTCTGGCACTCCAGTAGAAGATGCCAATGGGCATGAAGAATGTCACGACAGAAAAGACGAGAAAGATGCACGGATAATAAACAGCTCTAAACGAAGATTCCCAATACGAGTAGAACGTTAGCCACGCAAAGATACTCATGAAGAAGAAGTAAAAAGCTGGCATCTCGAAAAACTGCCGGTAGTCCAAATGGTCCTGTGCAAACTCGAAAATGAAGGTGTAGTTGATTTTGTATTTGTTCCAAACAAGGCAACAGAGAGGGAAAAGCAGCAAGAAGAGAAGGATCAGGAAAAAACCTGCCCAAATCTGTAACAGGTATGCAGTATCAGGCGACTTGTGCTCTACCAAGTTCATGCATCCTCGATAAAGACCTTCGACAAAGAAGGGAATTGCTACTCCAAAGAAGATACCACCTCGGAAAGTTGCAAAGTAATATGTCTTGTTGACACCCGTAGACCGCAGTTTGGAAATAGCGTGCTTTCGGTTACCACGCTCGAAGTTGTTGGTATACAGATCTTCCACCTTTGAGGCCACAATATCCAGCCGTGAGTTTTCTGTATTGCAGAAGTCGGTGTGATCAACAAGGTCCATGTAATACGGACTCATATGACGGCCTGAAATTTTGTCATACTTTTTCAAAATCTTGCGGAAAGCAGTTCTATTGAGAGTGCAATAAGAACGCAAAAGCTCGATACTTCGGTAGTACTCCTGCATGGCAGTTTTCAGCTGACGTCTTGCAGAAGCGTAAGAAATACCCTCATGATCAGTGGTAGCATCATGGAAATGAGGATTTTGTCCACGCAGCGCACTTTCACTGCTTGCACGAGTATTGTCTCCTTCCAGTTCGCAGACATCAGCATCGGTGTCGTTTTTCTTCAACCATCCAAAGCTTGGGAGACTTGGTAGCTCGATCTGTCGTTCCACCACATCCAAACCCTCACGTGCAGGTTTGTTGGGCCGTTGACGAAGATGGAGCTTTTGTCTCTGCAGTCGCACCAGCTGTCCTACCAAAATTCTGTACCGCTCATGAGTTTCGTTCATTTTTTGATCGTAGAATTCGTTCACCTTGTCAAGCTGAGAGTCCAACCAAGCAATAAACTCCTTCTCACTATCATCTGGAGCAATAACCGCAAACGACTTGTCCATGATGACATAGTTTGTATTCACCTCTGGGGTGATCTTGGGCGTTCCGATGTGAAATTTCGCCTTTACAGAATCAGACCTGCCAGAGTATGACTTTCCACGACTAATAGTTCCTCTATGAGGGGCCATCTCGGGTGTAGTTCCACCTGCAAGAGCAGCCGGAGGAAGTCTCACCGAGTCGCCACCATGCGAAGATATTTTAGAGAGGAGGATCGGTGTGGGATGCCCAGAATGTCCCTTGGAAAGTCGTTCTCTGGACATGTATGAAGAACTCAAGTTGGACGTATCATGAGAAGCTTCTTGGTCATCTTGATGGCCAGGTGCATGGCTCTTGTCGCTGTCAACGCTTCCTTCACGTGATTCTGTTGCGCCATAGTTGTCGTTCTCAGAGCCAGAATTGATAGGCTCTGTCTCCGAAGGTTCTCCAAGTAGTGCACCAGGGGTGATTCCTGCCGTAGGGGAAATGGCAGAAGCTGCAGGTGGCGGAATAGCCGTTCGTGGAGAGATGCTTGATGCTCCAGCAACCTCATCCACGTGTACGGCCTGTTGCTGGGCAGCAATGTTCTGAGGCTCAGTAGGGGCCTCGATCTCGCCATTGAAAGTGAGATGGCGCTTTAATCTGTCGTTCAGATCATCGGGGAGCTTCTTGAGCAGCTTCTTTCCCCACTTGTAGTCGACATATTGCGATTTCCACTCGGGGACCTGGTACTCTGCCAAAAGCTCAGTGAATTTCATTTTGAAATGTGGGGTACGTCAGGAGACACTCTGGAGTGACTTTCGAAATCCCTGTGGCGTTTTCCGGCGTTAGCGTCTGTGTATCGTCGTTGCTTGTTGATGGTTAAGAAATTCCATATTGGAAATATCGAAAGTATGTGAGATACGAAGGTTATTTGCATTAAGCTATCTGTGCAAACTGGTGATAGTGGGCGACTGCAAGAAAACATGAATTTCAAGTAGAGAATTCTTCAATATGATAGATTCTAGGGTGATTATTATCGCTCCCATGGTGGGCTACAATATTATGTCGAGATATCTACAACTGGATGAGCAGTGAAGCGAGACATGCATGTACTGCGGATGGGGCCAACTGCAGCCTACACTGGAATCGTACAAAGGAAGTGTAATTGGGGTGTGCTAAAAGGGTTGGTTGTGGAGAAAAGCTGCCCCTCTAGACTCATGAGTTTGGGACAAGAGTTCATCGATAATTGTTGTACCTGCAGTAGGAACTAGAAGCTCCAGAATGCTATCACCTCGCTTGCTGCAAACTAGCCAGACGCGATGGAGGATATAGCTTTTGAAATCTACAAATATGACTCAGGACTTGAGACGCAGGTGTGACATAGCCGTATGACGATGTTAAACACAAAAGCATATACACTGGTGCTAAATACAAGTCTTATATCATATCGTATCGTACTGGTAATGTATCGCACTGATACTTGAACCAGTATTGGTATATCCCTACATTCTATTACACATGCGCAAACCAAAGTAACCTGTACCAGTAGCTAACGTTAAGATGTGGACTGTTGGCCTGCGGGAAGTCCCAAAACTCCACATACCCTATATCAAGCCCTGAAAATCTCTGGAGCTGATTCACTTTCAGGATCACTTCTATAAGCGCCTCTGTCCTGTGCGAAAAGCTTAATTAGATGAGTGATCGCGTGTAAATTACAATGAATTGATTGGTTGGAACGGCCTTCTGAACGACAACGCGATTTAATACTGACTTATAGTACGATAAGCAGCCAAACAAGACAAACCACTAAGCTAAGCCATTATATTACCATTATCACGTGACATACGCTAAAAATCTCCCATTCAGCTAATTAGCTACCACCAACGTCAGTGTAAGCAAGTACAACACGACTATAGTGGGTAAAATGTACGTCGCTACGACACCGCACATTTAAGCCATGGCTAAAAAACCACAATTGTAAACCTATCGTCCCTAGTACCAGTATGTTGAAAGATCTGACTTTCCAATTTGCTACCTGGTACCAGGATAGCGTACATACTGTAGGGTCTGCTATAGACAATAGACACACCAATTTCACTCTTCCCACTGATTTGTCAAACCCAAACCTTATGGACAGCTTGTAAGCTCAAAAAAAAACCACTGAATGAATGGATCAGGGAGCCAGCAGGTACAGTGTCCCGATACCGATACATAGTAACAGATTTTCAAATTTGGTCTTACTATATCTTGTCAATTGTTCCTACTACCTGGTTACTGTACCGGTACAAGTACTACAATGCACAATTTCCTACCTGGCTTGTACTGGTACGATACTTGCACCTCTTCCACGAATCAGCGAAATATTACAGCTTGGATAATACTGCACAGGCTTTCAACTGTAGTTATACAAGCATATTTTCAGCCCTATACTTAAGAGATGCAAGTAAATAGCCTTGGGTTTTAGTGTCACATGACTTATCAACTTTTTATGCAACACATATTTTAAGCTTTGCGAGGTTGGGAGACATGTAGCCAAAGCTTTTTTTTGTTTTGCATTTTTGCCTTGACAACACTTGATTCAGGGGAATTTTTTTTGGTACAGAAAAACCAACCAGTCACAACCAAAAAAAAAGTGAGTATTCCAAAAATGACGTTCGCAGGATGAAAATTAGGAGGCTATGAGTGCCAATGGTGGGAATCCCGAAGGAAACGACCCATGAACAACCCATGTCACCCCTACACTCGCCACGTTGCTCCACAACTTGTGCTAACCCAGTGTCTGTACCGGACGAGGTCATCGCCTCCCTGAAACAACTTCTTGTTAACCTCGGGTCTCCGTCATCCGAGGTCCGTGTTCCCGCTGAGAAAACCCTTCGAGATGAATGGTGCCGACCCCAGCAGGTTGGCATGCTGCTAGTTGGCCTGGCCCAGCTAGCATCTGGGGATCCTGACAAGACCGTGCGATCTTTCGCTGCCATTCTGTTCCGTCGAATTGCCCTCAAATCGCCCGAGGATGTCAAGAACGTGGTCACTCGAACCATCGATACCGTCCAGCCCGAGGTGCGAAACATGTGCAGAAATATTCTGCTTGGAGGTTTCACACAGGAGACCGACAACTCCACCCGACACAAGCTGTGTGACGCCATGGCCGAGCTTGTGGAGGACGAAAATACCCAGGCCGCTTGGCCCCAGCTGGTGCAGACGCTGTTTGAGGGAACACAAGCCCCCACTGGAGGTATCCGAGAATCTTGTTTCCGTCTGATCGCCACCGTGCCCACGGTACTGAACGAGAACCAGGATATCAATGGAATCATCACTGTTTTCCAGCGAGGATTCACTGACAGTGACCAGTCTGTGCAGGTTACTGCTGTCGGAGCATTCACCAAATTTTTCGATCTCCTGCCCCAGCAAAAATGGGAGCAGCTTAACCCCCTTCTACACTCGTTACTCAACGTGCTGCCACCTCTGGCTGTACCCGACCAGGGACTGGAACTGACACAAACCCTGGAGCACCTGATGGAACTGGCTGGACTCGCCCCCAAGATGTTCTTGCCCGTATTCCCTGATCTCATTGCCTTCTGCGTCTCCATCATTGAAAACGCGGAAATGGATCTCAGTGCCCGACTGTCGGCCCTGGAGCTGCTGACCACTTTTGTGGATAAAGCTCCCCAGATGTGCAAGAAGCAGAGCAATTACACCCCCCAGCTGGTTACGTGCTGTCTCAAACTCATGACCGAAATTGGAGAGGATGACGACGATGCTGCTGAATGGAACAACGCCAGTGATATCAACGGTGATGCTGAAGAGGAGGAGGCCGATGTGCGAGCCCGACAGTCTCTCGATCGACTGGCTCTCAAGCTCCACGGAAACGTCATTCTGCCTCCTCTTTTCGAGTACGTGCCTCCCATGACTTCCGGCACTTGGAAGGAAAAACACGCTGCTCTTATGGCCCTATCCTCTGTTGCTGAGGGATGTGTTGAGGTTATGACCAAGGAGCTTTCTCAGGTCTTGGATATGGTCTTGGGACTGCTTAACGACCCCCACCCCCGAGTTCAGTGGGCTGTTTGCAACACACTGGGCCAGCTGTCCACCGATTTTGCGCCCATGATTCAGACTGACTACCATGGTCGAGTCGTTCCTGGACTTATCAGCATCCTGCGAGGAAAGCTGCCTCCTCGAGTTCAGACCCATGCTGCTGCTGCTATGGTCAACTTCGCCGAAAATGCCACCAAGGAGGTTCTGGAGGCCTACCTCGACGACCTGCTAAGCTCACTCGTCACTCTGCTCAATAGACCTCAGCGATACCTTCAGGATCAGGTGCTCACCACCATTTCTACTATCGCCGAGTCGTCTTCAGAGAAGTTTTCCAAGTACTACGATGAGCTCATGCCCCTGCTGCTTACTGTGCTGCGAACCCCTGCTACCGACGAGACCCGAAACGTCAAGGCCAAGTCCATTGAGTGCTCTTCGCTTATTGCTGTGGCTGTTGGCAAGGCTCAGTTCATTCCCTCTTCTATGGACCTCCTCAAGTGCTACGTGGACATCCAGGCTGAGCTGGACGAGGCCAACAATGAGGACGATCCTTGCCAATCCCATCTGGTGTTGGCCTGGAGCCGAATCTGTAAGCTGCTGGGTCGAGACTTCATGCCCTTCCTGGATGTGGTCATGCCTCCTCTTCTGCGGGCAGCTTCTGCCAAGCCTGATATCAACCTCATTGAGGATGAGGGTGAGGTTGACGCTGTAGCTCAACAGGAGGGCTGGGATGTCATCACCCTCAAGGGCAAGCATCTCAGTATCCACACTGCTCCTCTGGACGACAAGGCTCAGGCCATTGAACTCATGGCTGGCTATGCCCAGACTCTCAAGGATACATTTGCACCCTATGTGCATCAGATCCTCAATGAGATTCTGGCACCTGGTATTGTCTTCTTTGTGCATGATGGTGTGCGATACGCTTCTGCTTCTGCCATTGGTCCCTGTCTGGAGGTGGCTAAGCAGGTGGCCCCCGTGACCACCAACAACCAGAACATGCTCGGCGAGCTTTTTAGCCCTCTCTTCTCTAAGCTAATTGAAGCTATGCAGGTTGAGCCCATGGTTGACGTTCTTGGTAACTTCTACACTGCCATTTACCAGGCTGCCGCCATTCTTGGCCCCAACTCTCTGACCCCTGGTCAGATGACCTCTCTCTGCAAGATCATTTGCAAGAACCTGGCTGATTACGTGGAGCGGGTCAACGAGCGAAACGCCGATGATAATGACTACACTGAGGAAGACGACGACGGAGAGGAGGAGGAGCATGACGAGTACCTCATCGCCGAGATTAACAAGTGTCTGCATGAGGTCTTCCGACTGATGAAGGACCAGTTCAAGCCTTACTACGAGGCCGAGTTGGAGCCTCTTGTCCAGCAGTTCCTCACTGGTGATGCCGATCAGATCCAGTTTGCCATTTGTGTGCTGTCTAATGTTGCCGAGTACTGTACCGATTCTGGCCCTTCGGTTCTTCAGACCGTTGCGCGTTTCATCCAATCTGGAGACTCCACCGTTCGACAGGCTGCTCTGTACTGCGTGGGCTGCACTGCCAGATCAACTGGGGACTCGCTGCAGATGCTGGAGCCTCTGTTTGCCATTGTCAACAGTCCTGATGCCCGAACAGACGAAAACATTTACCCTACTGAGCACGCATGTTGCGCCATCGCCAAGATCCTCAAGCATCACGGATCTGAGCTCGGTGGTCAGTCTGATGCTGCCCTGGACGCTTGGGTCAAGACTCTGCCCATTCTCTGTGACGAGGATGTTGCGCCCTTTGCATATCGGTTCCTCGTGGAATTGATGCGGGCCAACCACAAGGCAGTCAACGATAATGCCGTTCACGTGTTGGATTCAGTTGCTCAGGCTATTTTCAACTCGTCCGTGCAGGGTGAGACCGCGCGAGTTTTGGTCGATTCCACCAAGGCTTGGCTGCAGTCTCTGGGAGAGGGCCAGGTCCAGCAAATGGTTCAGCAGATTGAGACGGAGCAGATCCAGAATGTTGTCAAAAGTTGGTTTGCATAGTTAATAGATATTGTATGATGAAATTGAACGAAATGTACACTTGTACCATAGGAACATGTGTACATTACCGTGTAGTGTACTGTCGGTGCGGTAGGCAGGTAATAAAAGCATGTCATCTCGTTCCTGATAGCCCCAAGTACCGGTACCATACGATACGAATACAGCAGAATCAGAACTTCTAGCTATAACAGATGCAAGTATACTGGTACGGGTACCAATAGGAGACTATACCGATATTTCTTTGTTATGCTTCTAGGATGCGGGGGTCCCAGCAAAAAAAGACATTTTTACATAACGAAGAGTACCGCTACGTACGTACCTGTTATCCATAATTACTCCCATACGAATACTGATCAGAACCGTCAATAACTAAATCGAATGTAGTACCTGGTACAATGATCATAATCGTAATGGTGTGAGCAGATCATTAGCTACCCCACATAATTTATTTTGAAGTGCATGGAAGCTCCTGCAGACATGTTTCGGTGTGCATATGATGAGGTCATTCATTGTTATGGGGTCCATTGCCCCTTTTTGGAAGCACACTGAGAGTTTATTTATACGGGTCTCTTTAGCCCGGCAATGCGGCTTCAGAATTTCAGGATCACACAACAAAATATTTAATTGCAGTATGTGCTCTACGTAGCTCGGTACTTACTTTACTGCTTCTATTATCTAGAGCCAACAATAACAGTTTAATAGAGTCTACTACAGTAGTACCAGTACCAGGTAGGTGTACGATACCGGTACCCTGGTAGCTAAGTACGAGTACAGTATACAGCTGCTGGTAACAGCGCAAACAGACACCAGCCACCAACACACCAGATACTTCAGCATGTATGGAATCAGTGGGCGGGCTTTCTATTAATAGCTCTCGAGCGTGTTTTTCTTCATTTCTTGTCTTTTCGGATGCCTGGATCGGTTATCGATTTGTTTGCTCCCACCCACCAGCGCCGTGTTTTGATTCTGGCCACGAGAAAGCCCGGAAGGTTTCGGAATGGGTCGGCTTGTGAAAAACAGACCTAACATTAGGAATATTGTGCGGAGAAGAGGCAGCGCGTGGCGTACTTTCTACTTCCTGATTATTATGACCCCACATTTTTTACCTCATGCAGAAAATAATCGAGTTTTGCTTAATAATACAGAAAAAAAACATCTTTTTACTGGCAACGAAAACGCCAGCCAGATTTCTGACATGAAATTAAAACACATCACTATACTCACCAAATTCAGGAGATTATTACGGTAGTATTATCCTCCTGATACAGTTAGAATCGAGGCAGATCAGTCGCCCTAGCTTTTGACAACAACATGTGTGTTATCTTGGAGTGGATTGATTGTCACATGGCGAAGAAAGAAAAAGCAAGTTGCAAGCGTGGTGTGATGGGATATGCTTATTCCACATACATACTACAACTCGTGTTGGTAAACACAGCAATAAAATACCGATCTATACCATTTTATTCATCCCCCTTTTTTTATCGAGTGCCAGAAACACTTGCACTTGCTTGTTGCTATGCATGGTGCTGTACATGACCGTTGTAAGACGAGGTGTACCCATTCTAAAACAAACTTTAAGATAATAAAAACCTTATTTTAAAGCGACAAGCTGGAGCCACTGACCGAGATGAAAGTTGCTCCAGAAAAGGGTTTACACGTGAAAGAAAAGAAACTAAAATATTCATTGTATACCGGATGACCTATTTGAAGTCTGTATTGCTTTGGTTTTGACCCAAGCTTTCTCCTATCTTGCCATTCTGGAATATCACGTTACGTCGCACATGCACCCCAGAAACCAAGGCTGCATGTGGAATGACACAAAGAACATGTGGCGAAGCCATAAACTCGGTTATTGCCGGGTAAATTCAGGGGGCATAGATTATCGGTTCATTTAAAACCTCAATGAGGTGAAATGAGAAGATTCACTTCATTTTACTAACATCGTGCCCCATATAACATCAAAGCCCTCATTTTGCTAGTCCCCCTTTCAAACCTTAGCTTTATGTATGTATGCACCCGGATATCCGAGATCCCGGCTTGTATATAAGGCAGAGGCAGAGACCTGAAATCCTAACAACAGTATCTTCGCATAACACTGAATTCACTATTGCAACGATAGCGAACACCTTGACAGCCTGAACCCACATCCTCACCCAAGCCTACATCTCACACGTTGTATTCACCCGACCCATCACAATCAATTATGCCTATCACATTCTTGCCTCTCACTTCTGCCGTCGGAAAGCCTTACGTGCCCAAGCGAGATTCTACCAGCTCTAACGACATTGCCACCGAAGGCTCTTTCGCAGCTGCTGTCGATCCCAAGTCTGCCCGATCTGACTCTGAGACTTCTGATTTGACTGCACCTACCCAATTTCGGGCCAGAACTGAGTCTAGCTAATCAACCATCTGAACGGACTCTATAGAATTATTTATTTATTTCATCAATCTCATCTCTGCTGTTGTATTGCTGCCTATCGTTAATATGTCACCAAGGGCTTATCTTTTGTCGATAAGATTATTCTTATCTAAGACACGCATGGTTTGAAATGTAGGTACGTACTGGTACTCGTACGATACTGTACCAGTACGATACTGTACCAGTACAATACATACACTACCAGTGCGAGTATGATACAGTATCGTACCGGCACGTATTAAGAGTACTTCCTACAGTATGTACAATAAACTGGACTCTATACTGCAACGCACAATACCAGCCCTTACGATACAGTACATTGGTATGTATCGTACCGTAGTTGCAGTAATGGTGCATTCATATTACTTTTAAAGGACACCTTTTCTGAAACCGAGTAGGTACAGTACCAGGTAGAGGAGTTGGAGGATGTTTTGTGCTGGTTTCTGAGAGTTGACGAATTGGAAATCAACGAAAGTTGATGATACTCCATGGATATAGGAGTTATATGCGTAAATATGTCTTTCATATGTGTATTAGATCTGTCTTTACCTGTGAAATGATCTACAACTGCGTAGTATAACGTAGAAGCTAGTTATAATTTATTTTAATTTATTTGTATTATTTTGATTTTTTCAGAAAAATCAGAAAAATCAGATTAAATAAAAATAATTCGGAGCGACACAAATCAAAAAGATTAGATATTTATGGACTAGTTAGACTCTCATACAACAGTTTTTTTGTTGATTCAGTTCATATCTGATGAGTATGGCTCTTTCCAAACCATAATTCTCCGATACTAAACCTCATATATCTTACTTTACAGGAATCCTATAACTAAGCCACTTATACTAGTTTGTTTCCTGCTTCCCCTTCTACAGTCTCATTTGTTTCATTTTGTTCAGAATACCTCCCTGGGCTCGTTAAACCCCGATAATTTATTAAGTGATTACACGTCTCGAAGTTTGAGATATTTATCCCATTAAGCCCCTCTATCAATTGGAAGAGTCTTTTCGCATCAAGAGTCAACCATGAATTAGCCATTTCAGGAGGTTTATGTTGTTTAAATTGATTTTGGAAGTCTACTTGGACAGCTAGTTTCTGTCTCACAAGATCCGTCTCTAAAGAATCATAATAAGACTAGCTCACAGCCGGAATTCAATGTGAAGTCTATGGAAAAGAGTTGATTTGGGGTTTCCAGTGAAGTTACAACTAATTGCCCCCTCACAGAGCAGGTTCCATTGTGTTTATCAACCGACGACGTACGATAGAACTTTACTAAGCTTCAAATCATTTCCAGGTAACCAGAAAGCATACGACAGGTCTAATACTCTCGTGTATTATTTATTGATACTGGAGGATTATAGTTGTAGTTGTAGCTTTTTTGTAGGATGCATTTAGAATGAGATATATTGGCTTTAGTACAAGAGAGATTCCATAGCTAACAACACCTTTGCGTATGTAGAAGATGCTTAAATACAAACTTATTAGTACCATTGGAATCGCCTGGAGCGGATGAATCCCCTGATCAAAACTAGAAGTCTGTAAGATGTCTATCCGCCGAGATATGACACAAACAAGTTCAAACGACGACAGCATCGGCAATACTCACGAGGAAGCACAACAAGCACCATATTTGGCATCACACGACCTCAACGAACACATCGATACCAATATCTCAACATGTCCAAAAATTCCTAGTTTAGGTCACCGAAACCTTAAAAAAATCGTGCAGATACGCAAATAAACACAAAATAAATGATACCATTGTGTTCATCGGGAAACGAGGATCAGTTCTATATCAATTACTTTTTGTTTCGTTTTTTCAAAACTTTAACCCCTTCCCACATACCCAGGAAGAATGGTAGAGGTTTGGTATTTTAAGGTATTGTTTATTTAAGCTATGGGGACGTCGGGTAATTTTTTGGTTAAGATTGGGTGTATTTCAAGTAATATTCCAAAAAATTGGTCGCCTAAAATACAGCCAATCTTAACCAAAAAATTACCCGACGTCCCCATAGCTTAAATAAACAATACCTTAAAATACCAAACCTCTACCATTAATCCTGGGTATGTCAGGAAGGGTCAAAGATTTGCAAAAAATGAACCAAAAAGAAATTGGTATAGAAATGATCCCCATTTCCCCACGAACACAATGGTGCCAATTATTTTGTGTTTACTTGGGTTTCTGCACGAATTATTTAAGGTTTTGAGGGTCCTAAACTAGGAATTTTGGACATGTTGAGATATTGGTATGGGTGTGTTCGCTGAGGTCTGGTGATGCCAAATATGGTGCTTGTTGTGCTTCCTCGTGAGTATTGCCGATGCTGTCGTCGTTTGAACTTGTTTGTGTCATATCTCGGCGGATAGACATCTTACAGACTTCTAGTTTTGATCAGGGGATTCATCCGCTCCAGGCGATTCCAATGGTACTAATAAGTTTGTATTTAAGCATCTTCTACATACGCAAAGGTGTTGTTAGCTATGGAATCTCTCTTGGACTAAAGCCAGCAAATGTATTATCTTACAAGACACCCACAATCACAAGTTTAATCCTGTCAGTGTTATAAACAACATGTAATTGTCCCAAACCTTTAGCAGTCCTCTTGGTTTTTTGGGAATCGTTTGAAGATAAGTAATTTTGTATCGCAAGTCGTTGGTTGACAAACACAATGATACCTGTTCTATGAAGAAATACTGAGCTGCACCTTCATTTGTCTCTCCAAACTAACTCATGTCGGTAGAATTCACTTTGAATTCCAGCTGTGAACTACTCCTGTTACGATTCATTTGGGCTGGGTTCTTTTAGGACTGAAACAAGTTGTTCAAGGGAACTTCCAAAATCGATTTAACCAACATAGGTAGTATTGAAATAGCAAACTATTGACTCTAGAATGTACTTTCAATTGATACAGAAGCTCAATAGACAAAATACCTTCAACTCCGAGAACATGCGAGCACATAATACATTATTGGAGTTTAACGAACCGAGGAAGATATTCTGAACAAAATGAAATAAATGAGATTGTAGAGGAGGAAGAGGGAAGCAAACTCGCATAAGTGGCTTACTTATAGGATCCCTGTAGAGTAAGATATATGAGGTTTAGTATCGGAAAATTCTGGTTTTTAAAGAGCCATACTCATCAGATATGAACTGAATCAACAAAAAAGCTGTTGCATGACAGTCTATCCAGTGCATAGATGTCTAATCTTTTTGATTTTTGTCGCTCCGAATTATTTCTATTTAATCTGATTTTTCTGATTTTTCGGAAAAATCAAAATAATACAAAATAATTAAATTAAATTATAACTAGCTTCTAAGTAATCCTACAAGGTTTTATTATCATTTCAGAAGTTTAGACAGATCTAATACACATATTGAAGGCATATTTACGCATATACCTGTCATACCCAAGAAGTACCATCGAGTTTCGTTGATTTCCAATTCGTTAACTCTCAGAAACCAGCACAAAGCACCCTCCAACTACTCCACACTCTTCAGAACCGTTAAACAACCTCTTATACGCCCATTCCAAGCTCATTTAAATCCCACTTGTCCCCACAAACGTCACACTCCGTCAATCAGATTTATTCAGATTTAATTCAATAAATTGCAATAGTATCGATCAGAGCACGACGTTATTAGCCACTGGAATCACACACATCAGGTGGTTCGGATGTTACTGATAAAGTTGTTTTCGGACAATTATTTCATATATAATGAAGTTATGCGGTACAGTACCAGTACTGTACATCTCCTGCCTCAAACTCAATTTATTTCACTATAGACGCATCCTACAAGTAACCCTCATTGAGATATTGAATCCTCTCACTTCCTTCAACAATTTCAACTTCTCGATTTTGTTCTGATGTATCTGCCGTGCCTCCTTCAAGCCCATTCTCATCAAAAACTGTCCTAAGAAATCTCAGGTCTCAGATTTCGAGGTATTTCGTCCATTAAGCCACAGTATGAATCTGATGTGTCTTCTATCATGTGATGAGACAGTTTGGCTTCACCCTTTTTGTTCTCTACTGCTAGTTTGATATTGCTACCAACCGTCCAAATATTTCTTCGTGCTGGCTTCACTCGGTGTTCAACCCGTTTGGGCATTCATTCTTAAGAATTCCTAATTTTTGAGTCAAGAGTCAGTAGGAAGAGATAACAAGACCATTTACAGAGCAGAAATCAGGATCCATTCTGTTTGTCAACCAACTACTTGAAATACTAAATACACTAATCTTCAAGCAATCTCCAAGTACGGTACGCAGGACGAATGCCAGAGCCATGAAACTTCAATTTATAGTTATTTTCAGCTGGAGGATACGTGTTTAGTAATAATCCATCATTAATCTTGTAAACACCTTGTTATTACCAGCTTTTACCATAATACCATAGTGTTCATTTCTATTAACTTCTTCAAAACGGCTTTGTGATTACTTGAGTAACACCACAATGACAGATCGCATTGTACTCCCAGAAGCATGCTACAACATGGGAAGCTATAGATTTTGAATTACAGACGATAATTTTTTTTGTTTTTTTTTTACTCCCAAAATCATCCACTTTTTGCCCCATGGGGGGGACCACATGCGATTTTGTCAAAAAACAGCCAAAAATCAAAATTTCATAAAACTTTGGTCTCCTGAAACTCGGGTAAAAACAGGAGATTTTATATTTTTTAAACGGTTGCCTGAATTAAAACGATCAATTGATTCTACAATCATCTTTACCTTTGTCAACATCACTTCAGGATGTGCTGATTCGCACAAATCCTTGTTAAATGCGACACTGAAAAAAACTGAAAAAAAAAAAATTGAAAAAAAAACACAAAGTTTTTAGAAATCGTAATACCAATAGCTGAGGTCGTTATTTGACATCACAATATACTGTAGGTAAATTTTAATGCTCCTGTAGCACATATTTGACCATTTGGACACTGTTTTGTGCTGCAGATTATTATGCACCCTTACTTGATATGATCATACTTGAGGAACACCACAAGGAGAGACCGTAGCGAGGTGGGACAAAGGGCATTGTACTTCCAGAGACATGCTACAACGTGCGAAACTGAATTTGAGGCAAAAAAAAAAGTTGTTTTTTTCTCAAAAAACACCAACTTTTGTCCCGTGGGGGGGACCACATGCGATTTTGTCAAAAAATGCCAAAAATCAAAATTTCGGAAAACTTTAGCCTCCTGAAACTGGGGTAAAAAGAGGAGATTTTATATTTTTCAAGATATCATCTGAATCAAATAGATCAATTTATTCGAATTCTATCTTCAGATTTGTCGTTACTACTTCGGGATGTGTCGTTTTGGACTAACACTTGTTAATTGTGACCCTGAAAAAAAACCGAAAAAAAAATCTGAAAAAAAAAACACAAAGTGTTTATAAATTGCGTTATTAATACATGAGGTTGTTATTTGACGTCAAAATATACTGTTGGTTAATTTCCACGTTCTTGAGGCACGCCTATGGCCTGTTTGGACACTGTTTTGTATCGCAAATATCATGGACAAACCTTAATTATCCAATTGACGAGCCGCACGCCTGTGGCTGCTGTTTTGCGTGTCTTTTCCTGGACGGAAAATCGAGCTATGGGAATTTAAAACCTTGCATTTTGTAGCTAAATACCTAAAGAATAATACTAGCTGTGTTATATTACAGTAAATTGATTTCATGGGTTGTTTATAGCAAATATAGCGGTTAAACTGGTTTGTTCTGGGCTGAAATTCAAACATGGCCAATACACTGCCGATTCAAATTCTGAAACAATTATCATGATTTTAAAAATTGGGGCTTCAAAATGAGCTACCTCTGACCTTTCTAAGATCTTTGCTCGCCGAGGAAAGGCCGCTCAAAGTTGCATAAAGTACCTGGTTTGGTCCCAGCATAAAGTACGGGTATGCAAGAGTATGCAAGAGTATGCAAGAGTATGCAATAGTATGCAGGAATATGCAAGGGTATGCAGGATAATCAGAAAATCGTATTCAACGGTTAATCTGAGTATTGTAAGAGCATTTATGAGTGCCAAAGTCATTCACAGCATCAGAGGACCTATGTATTCTCTTAAAACCAATAAATGCAAAAAATGCCAGTTATTTGTGAGCCGGAAAGGAGCTTCGTTTTGTACAGTAAGCCAGTGTTTAATATCCTAATGTGTCTCACTGTGTCATATGATATAATTTATTTAAATATTTACTTAAGCTGGTGCTCCTTGTGCTCCTTGTCGTCACCATAGGCCTTGGTTCCGTAGTGACCGTTAATACAGATGATGTCCTGGGGTCGGTAATCTTGCTTGCCAGAGAAGAAGACCTCCAGAATGTTCTTGGTGCCCTCGGCGTATCGTCCCTGGGCATCGATAGAAGTACCAGAGATGTGGGGGGTCATGGCATTTCCTCCTCCGTACTTGTTTCGCATGGTTCTCCAGGGGTGGTCCTTAGGAGCAGGCTGGGGGAACCAGACGTCACCACCGTAGCCTCGGATCTTACCAGACTCGAGAGCGGCGACGATATCCTCAGTGACACAGATGGCACCTCGGGCTGTGTTGACGAGCCAAGCACCGTCCTTCATGTGGGAGATGAGCTCCTTGTTGAAGAGACCCTTGGTAGAAGCATGGAGGGGACAGTTGATAGTGACGACATCACACAGAGAAAGCATCTCTTCGAGAGACTCAACTCGTCGGCAGCCAATCTCCTTCTCAACATCAGCAGGCATAGCCTGGTAGTCGTAGTAGAGCATTTCCATGGGGTCGAAAGGCTTGCATCGCTTGAGGACACGCTGACCGATTCGGCCACCTCCAACAGTACCAATGACCTTGCCCTCGAGGTCGTAAGAGTCCTTGGCAACAGCAGCAACATCCCAGCCGCCAGAAATGATCTGCTCATGAGCAGGAACGAAGTTTCGGACGAGGACAAGCATGGTCATGATGACATGCTCAGCCACAGACTGGACGTTGGAACCAGTGACCTCAAGAACAGCAATATCTCGAGCGTTGGCGGCATCAAGGTCGACGTGATCAGATCCAACACCGGCAGTGATACAGATCTTAAGCTTCTTGGCCTTGTCAATTCGCTCCTTGTT
Source organism: Yarrowia sp. JCM 30694 (assembly GCA_001600515.1). Classification (NCBI taxonomy): domain Eukaryota; kingdom Fungi; phylum Ascomycota; class Dipodascomycetes; order Dipodascales; genus Yarrowia; species Yarrowia sp. JCM 30694. Next base: position 2,110,381 of record BCKF01000002.1, read on the forward strand.
GATGTAACCGGGGTGGAAGGGAGTGGTGATGACAACATCGGCATCAACAATCTCCTTGTCGAGAACAGAGTCAGCTCCGTCCTTGGAAGAAGTGGTGACCAGAGTATGGCCCTGAGACTCGAGCCAGTCTCGAATTCCAAGCTCGTTTTCGGTGCATCCAAGCAGCTTGGGTTCGTCAGCAGCATGGGAGCCGGCATCGTAGAGAACAAGAAGGACCTTCATTTTTGTGGTGGTAGTGGTGTTTGTGGTGTTTGTGAGTGTGTGTTGATGTTGATTAAGGGGACAAACGACCTCCCTTTATACCATTTCATCGTCATATCGTTTCCTCCTTCGTGCGTGTGTCTTGCATGAATCATGCCGGCATGCGGTTTTTAGACCGATGAGCTGTGCGGCTCAGAGATCTGCATTAGGGCAGCGGTCAGAAACACCATTGAAAGCACACAAGAATAATTGCAAAAAGCTGAAATAAAATCAGTAGAATATTGTTCTATATCTAATAGATAGATATATATATTTTTTTCATTTTATTCAAGTATTTTACTCTGTATTTCGTGCTATCCCGCACTGCCGGTGGTCATTTTCCAAGCCGCACGGACGGCCCAATCTTTTTACGAGCCGCACCAACAGAAGGTTTGCGGAGACAAAGATGACCGGAACAAACGGAGACACAAGAGTGTTTTGTTTACAATTGTCACGCACTACAGTCTCGGAAATGTCTACAAGTACATTACAACAATCACTACAAGTACACTAAAAATATTTGGGTGGGACTCAATGGTCCAAAATGTATTTACCCGAGAGGTTCAGCTCAATGGCTTACATCCTCTTAACTATAAAACTAAAGGTTCGGCAAAGTGTACATCCTCACAGCGAGGTTCCACGGCCTACATCCTTTCTGAATGCGAATCAGATGAAAGATCTCCGACTGCCATGCTCGTTAGGCGGCTCATTAGCTCTTATAATTGTCTGGCTCTGGCTCTTATTGGCTTAGTAGCACTCATTGGCTCTGGCTCTAGACTATCATGCTCTTATTGGCTCTGGCTTGTCAGCTCTGGCTCTTATTGGCAGTCACACTCATGGAAGGTGCTGGCATTCTGATTAACAGTTCACAGTATCACCTATCGCGCTGACGTTATCGTTTCACAGAATCACTTTCGTGCTGGCATAACTTGACGTTTCTCAGACGCTTCAACAACGGCTCCTGCTCTGGTGGCTGGTGGCTTCACCATCAAACAGCTCCAGGCGGCTTTTCAGCTCGTTGGTAGTGTTTTGGCTTGTGTCGGTCGGTGGCTCAGACTGGCTCTTTACCTGGCGGTTTGGCAGGTTGGGCACAAACGCTTTGCACAGTGGCGGTCTTTTCAGACGCTCATGCTCAGGTGGACTGCTGGATCAGGTTTGGATCATATTTCAGCTGCCTCTTAACCGGGATTCCTGGTGTACTGGTACCAAGTCAGTAGCAGAAGAGGGACTCACTCAATTCCCCCCAAGCATTCAGTAGTGTTATCCATGCTGGGAATTTCACCCTGGGAGCTACCCAATCATCGTGCTCTAGACAAGTCAATGTCCGTCATAGCAAGCTCATGGACAATGTTTCGTGCCCGTCACAGCTTTTGAAGGAGACAGAACTCCGAGGGCTGGCTAAGCGGTCTCTTCTTCGTTCTGCGTCCAGTGGCATGTACTAAGGGGTTTCCTTTCACTCGGCAGCTTTGCTAGTGCTCGGCTTCACGTCTTAGTTACTCGCTCATGCGTTATTCACGCACGGTTTTAATCCGACTCAACAGCTGCGTCACAGCTTTCGCTAAGCAAGCTTCTGGAATACTGCCTAGCGGCAGGACCAGTAGAGCAGACCCCAAAGTGTTGCTCATGCTGGGAGTTTCACCCGTGGTTGCGAACCATCTGAGAAAGGAACTCCTGAGTAGATTGCGAATCTTGCTCGTCATCATTCCACATCACTGATGCATGAAGAGAGGTGTGTTGATGCTCCAACTCGGTAACTAAAAGTTACGTCATGGTAGGAGTCGAATTATGCCCGCTCRCGCAAGACAACTACTGCTTCCTCGCTTTCGCTCGGCAGTGTCAACAGCTCTCGAAGTGATCGAATCCTTAGCAGATGCTCAGAGACTGATCGACTTCTGTTGCTGTAAAAACGGGGACCTCAAGGGGGTTTATATATTCGTTGGATGGTGGTTTGAGTTTGRAATAAGGTTTGTTGATGTGCATATACGAAGGATACAGAACCTTGTCGAAAACTTTGGAATGTTCCATGGGTCTGAAACATGTACRTGAGTRGGGGGTTTCTTSGTATCAAAAGAATCACAAAATTTTGAGTAATATGGTCATATAATTAGTTACTTTGTAGCGTAACAATATTTGCTACATCTTAGTTTCAGTGAGAGGGATTACAGTTTTAAGGTTTTGCCAATATGGTGGCGRCTTATTCCTAGAGAATCTGCGACCTTCGCAAGAATACTGTGGAAAGAAAAAGACACCGGATGATTGGGTAACCTTRGAGCCTTATTGCAGGTGGCAAAAACGGTAATTTACTTCAACTACATCATGGCAATACTCCATATCCTGCCTCAGTTTAATCAAAACGGCTTGTGGTCTTAGTAATACTTGAGTAACACCAAAAGAAGAGATCGCAGCAATGTGAAACAAAGCGCATTGTACTCCCAGAGGCTTGCTACAACGTGCGAAACTGAATTTGAGGCAAAAAAAAAATTGTTGTTTTTTTCTCAAAAAACACCAAATTTTGTCGCATGGGGGGGGACCACATGCGAAATTGTCAAAAAACAGCCAAAAATCAAATTTTCATAAAACTTTAGGCTCATAAAACTGGAGTAAAAACATTAGATTTTATATTTTAAAAAACTTTAGGTGAATCAAGCCGATCAATTGATTCCATAACAATCTTCAGCTTTGTCGTTAGCACTACGGGATGTGCTGTTTCGCACTAATCCTCTTGAAATGTGACTCTGAAAAATCATGAAAAAAAAATCTGGAAAAAAAAAGACAAAGTTTTTACAAATTGGGATATTAATAGCTGAGGTTGTTTTTTGACATCTCAATATACCGCTTATTAATTTCTACGCTCTTATGCCACTCTTTCACCTTTTTGGAGTGTTTTGTATTGCAGAAATCATGCACCCTTTCTTGATATGATCGTATCACCACAAGGAGAGACCGTAGCGAGGTGAAACAAAGCGCATTGTACTTCTGGAGGCACGCTAAAACATGGGAAACTGATTACAGATCGAAAAAAAAAAGTTGTTTTTTTCCAAAAAAAAGTCAGGTTTTCGGCTTGTGGGGGGGACCACATGCGATTTTGTCAAAAAATGCCAAAAATCAAAAATTTACAAAACTTTAGTCTCATGAAACTGGGGTAAAAATAGGAGATTTTATATTTTCAAAAACTTTACGTGAATCAGACCGATCAATTGACTTTATATCCATCTTCAAATTTGTAAATATCTGTTCAGGAAGTGTTGTTTTGCAAAAATCCGTGTTAATCCTGACACTGAAAAAAAWTTGAAAAAAAAACWGGAAAAAAAAMACAAAGTTTTTATAATTGGCAATATTAATAGCTCATATTATTATTTGACATCACAATATACTGTAGGTCAATTTCTACGCTCTTGTGGCACGTTTTAGATCATTTTGGACACTGTCTGTTCTGTATTGCAGATATTATGCACCCTTGCTTGATATGATCTCGGATATGGCCTTGATAAGGAATGAGGGTCTGAAGGAGATTTTGCGGGAGATTTGGTCGATTGAGGAGTAGGAGACGTATTTATTATTTGTTGATTGGATGATTTACAGGTGGGAATTGCTGTCAGCGTGAGGGTAGAAACAGATTTAGTAGCGGTAATGAGTCAAATTTAGATGTAATAGGATTACTCCGTACTGGTAGATATAGTCTGAAAAAGAATTGATCCAAAACAAACCCATTTGAGAGTGCTAGCTCTTATCACCGGTTATCGCCGGCCTTTTGGAGAAGCCAGCATGCTGCTAATATACCCGCCAAATCACCTCGAAAAAATTATACAGACATTGCAACACCCCTTCACAAAACCCTGTCACAAGTTGCTTGAGAATTCCTCCTTTGCTCATCATTTTATTAAATTGTCATTTATGGGAATTGAACCGACGAGCTTTCAAAATATTAAAAATATTTAAGGTTTTAGGCCAGATGTTTACCACTCGGCCACGGAAGGCGAAAAATATGCACATCACCGGATCTCGATCACGTGACCCCCATAGTATAAACAAGGTCGGGGCATGTTGAATATGCTGTTTGCTAAGCGTTTCCGTCAATATTCATGCTGCTGTCGGCGTTTGAAGTTTTGTAAATTGTTACTGTGATATCTCGCTAGATATACATATTCCGAGATTCTAGAGTTTCCTATAGCAATCACACGACTCAGGCGGTTCGGATAGTACTATCATATTCGTATTTGAATCTATTATCCATATATAAAAGGTGTTATACGGTACCAGTACACTCTCCTGTTCTAAACCTGATACATTTCACTCTACAAACAGCCTACAAAAAAGGCAGTTTCATTGTTTTATTTCCCAGCGTGAATAAACAATACCTTAAAATCTCAAACCTCTGGCATTCTTCCTGGGTATTTGAGGATGGTTTGAAGATTAGTGAATTTTGCATCACGCAGTCGTTGGTTGACAGACACAGTGTTATCTGATTTGTGATCTGGCCAAGGTGCTGTTATCTGTCTTCTTGATTTTTGAACCGCAACCAGAAGTTCTCAGGAATGAACGCCCAAACGAATTGAACACCGACTGGAAGCTAGCTAGAAGTCATGTTTGTATGGTTGGTAGCAATAATCCAATAGCAGTCAAAAAAGAAATACAAATATAATAGAACTATCAGAACCGCCTGAGTTGTGTGATTCCAATGGTGGTCGAGTAATGGTGGTCGAGTCTACATTCCCATATTATGAATACCACCTCGAGATATACCGCAAATGATTACGTCATGTCTCATCGAGCACTCATACTACAGATTTCAAGAGTTGCCCGTTGGAATAGTACGCCTCAGATGGTTCGAATAATACCAATAACGTCGTGTTCTAATCGATATTATTGAACAATTGTTTGAATTAACTCAGATTAAATCGGATGAACGGAGTGTGACGTTTGTTGGGGAAAATGAGACTTAATTGGGCTTAAAATGAACGTCCAAGAGGTGGATTAAGAATGCTAGAAAGCGTAGAAGAGTTGGAGGATGTTTTGTGTTGGTTTCTGAGAGTTGACTAATTGGAAAGCAACAAAACTTGATGGAACTTCATGGATATAACGGGTATATGCGTAAATATGCCTTCCATGTATGTATTGGATCATTCTGGACTTGTTAAGTGATTTACACCTGTGTAGGATAACGTAGGAGCTAGCTATAATTTATTTTAATTATTTAGTATTATTTTGATTTTTTTAGAAAAATCAGAAAAATCAAATTAAATAAAAATAATTCGGAGCGACAAAACTCAAAAAGGGTAGACATTTATGGACTGGTGTAACTCTCATACAACAGTTTTCCCCTTGATTCCGCTCGTATCTGATGAGTTATGGCTCCAGTATTCTCCGTTACTAAACTCAATATATCTTACTTTACAGGCAGTCTACAAAGAAGACACTTATACAGTTTTGTTCCCCTCGTCTCCCTATATACTGTCATCTAGTTTATCTTGCTATGAAAACCTCCCTCAGTTCCTTCAACCCCAATAATGCACTGACTGATGGCTGGTCTCGGAATTGGAGGTATTTTATCATTTTAGAGGCTACATCAAGAATGATAGTCTTCTTGCATTCAGGCAGTTCGAATGATACCAATAACGTCGTGTTCTGATTGATATTATTGATCAATAATTTGATCTAAATCAGTGAAAACGGATTAACGGTGTATGACGTTTGTGGGGTAAAGTGGGTTTTAAATGGGCTTTAAATGGACGTATAAGAGTTGGGTCAACAGTGCTGAAAAGTTTAGAGGAGTTGGAGGATGTTTTGTGGTGGTTTCTGAGAGTTTACAAATTCGATATCAACGAAACTTGATGAGACTCCATGGATATAACAGGTATATGCGTAAATATGCCTTTCATAGGTGTATTAGATCTATCTCAATTGGTGGCATAATCTACAGCTGCGTAGAACAACGTAGGAGCTAGTTATAATTTATTTGAATTAATTGGTATTATTTTGATTTTTTCAGAAAAATCAGAAAAATCAGATTAAATAAAAATAATTCGGAGCTACACAAATCAAAAAGATTAGATATTTATGGACTAGTTAGACTATCATACGACAATTTTTTTGTTGATTCAGTTCATATCTGATGAGTATGGCTCTTTCCAATCCAGAATTCTCCGATACTAAACCTCTAATATCTTAATCTACAGGAATCCTATAAGTAAGCCACTTATATTTCTCTGCTCCCCTCGTCGCCCTCTACCATCTCATATGTTTTATCTTACTCTGAAAATCCTCCTTCACCTCCTTCAACACCAGTGATCGCAGAGCTCGAAGTTGGGGATATTATGTCATTTAGCCACTGTATCAATTGAAAGAGTCTTCTAGCATCAGTATTCAACATTGACTTAGCTATTTACAAACTCCCCAGGCTGTTTAAATTGGTTTTGGAAGTCTGCTTGGACAGCTAGTTTTTGTACTAAAAGAACCCAGTTCAAAAGAACCATAACAGGAGTAGGTAACAGCTTGAAATCAAAGTTAAGAGTTGGTTCAGAGTGTTCAATAAAGGTGCAACTCGGTATATCGTCATGGAGCAGGTACCATTGTCTTTGTCAACCAATTGCTTGTGGTAGAAACTTACTAATCTTCAAACCATCTCCAAATAACCAGAAGTAATATCAGAACTTGAAGACTTTTACATATTATTTATTGAGATTTTGGGAATAAGCTTGTTGTTGTGGGTTGCTTTTAGGATGTATTTGGAGTGAGATAGGCGGGCTTTAGCAGACGAGATATACCAGAGCGCACAACACTTTTACATGTGTGGAAGATGTTCGAATACGGATCAATGAGTACCATCGGAACCGCCTGAGGCGTGTGAATCCAATGAGCAGCTCTAGAATCTCGTAGAGTCAATACCCAGCGAGATATTCTAAAAACAAGTTCAAACGTCGACAGCAAAAGCGCCTTGGACGGAAACGCTTAACGACCACCATATTCGGCATCACACGATCTCAACGAACACCCCTATACCAATATCTCAACACCCCCAAAATTCCTAGTTTGGGTCACCGAAACCTTAAAAAAATCGTGCAGAAACGCAAGTAAACACAAAATAAATGGTACCATTGTGTTCATCGGGAAACGAGGATCACTCCTATACCCATTACTTTATGTTTCATTTTTTACAAATCTTTAACCCCTCCTAACATACCCAGGATTAATGGTAGAGGTTTCCGCTTTTCAGGTATTGTTTATTTAAGCTATGGGAGCATTGGGAAATATTTTGGTTAAGATTGGGTGTATTTCAAGTAATATTCAAAAAAATTGGTCGCCTAAAATACAGCCATTTTTAACCAAAAAATTCCCCAATGCGCACATAGCTTAAATAAACAATACCTTAAAATACCAAACCTCTACCATTAATCCTGGGTATGTCAGGAAGGGTCAAAGTTTTGCAAAAAACGAACCACAAAGTAATTGGTATGGACGTGATCTCCATTCCGCCACGAGCACAATGGTGCCAATTATTTTGTGCTTAATTGGGTTTCTGCACGATTTTTTTTTAAAGTTTTGGTGACACAAACTAGGAATTTTTGAGGATGTTGAGACATTGGTATGGGTGTGTTCGTCGAGGTTGTGGGATGTCAAATATGGCGGTCACTAAGTGTTTTAGTTCATACCGCTGTTGCTGTTGACGTTTCGCCTTGATCATGTCATATCTCTATCCGAGCACTCTTACTACAGACTTCTAGAGTTTCCCGTTAGAATGGCACGCCTCGGACGGTTCGGATGGTACCAATAACATCGTGTTCTGATCGATATTATTGTACAATTGTTGGCATTAAATCAGATTAAAACAGATTGACGGTGTGTGACGTTTGTGCAGGCAAACCAGCTTTAAATGGGCTTTAAATGAACGTCTTAGACGTTATTTAACTGTGCTGAAGAGTGTAGAGGAGTTGGAGGATGTTTTATGCTGATTTCTGAGAGTTGACGAATTAGAAATGAACGAAACTTCATGGAACTTCATGGATATAACAATTATTTGGGTACGTGTAGCTTTCATATGTGTATTAGATCTGTCTAAACCTGTGATATGATCTACAGCTGTCTAGAATAACGTAGAAGCGAGTTATAATTTATTTTAATTAATTCGTATTTAATTTGATTTTTTCAGAGAAATCAGAAAAATCAATTTAAATAAAAATAATTCGTAGCAACAAAAATCAAAAAGATTAGACATTTATGAACCGGTGAAACTCTCAAACAACTGTTTTTTTGTTGATTCAGCTCATATCTGCTGAGTTATGGCTCCAGTATTCTCCGTTACTAAACTCAATATATATTACTTTACAGGCAGTCTACAAAGAAAAAACTTATACGGTTTTGTTCCTCTAGTCTCCCTCTACAATTTCATGTGTTTTATCTTGCTCTGTAAAACCTCCTTCACTGTTATCAATCCCAACAATGTACTGAGTGATTGCAGGTCTCTGATCTCATCAAGCACTCATACTACGGACTTCTAGAGCTGCTGGTTGGAATGGCACGTCTCAGGCGGTTCGGATCATACCCATAATGTCGTGTTCTGATCCATATTATTGAACAATTGTTTGAATTAAATCGGACTAAATGGGATTAACGGAGTGTGACGTTTGTGGGGAAAATGGGATTTAATTGGGCTTTAAATGAAACGTAGAAGAGGTATTTTAAAAGTTCTAAAAAGTGTAGAGGAGTTGGAGGATGTTTTGTGCTGGTTTCTGAGAGTTTACAAATTGAAGGTCATCGAAACTTGATGAGACTCCATGGATATAACAGGTATATGCGTAAATATGCCTTTCATATGTGTATTAGTACTGTCTCAATTTGTGGCTTGATCTACAACTGCGTAGGACAACGTAGAAGCTAGTTATAATTTATTTTAATTAATTCGTATTATTTTGATTTTTCCGAAAAATCAAATAAATCAGATTAAATAAAATAAATTCAGAGAGACAAAATTCAAAAGTAATTGCAATTAATGGGGTAATACGACCCCCGTACAGCAGCTTTTATGGTGATTCAGTTTGTATCTGATGAGATAGAGCCTTTTTAGTGTCCTATTACTGTACTCCCTTTACTAGCTCCAAAAGTACATATATTCTGTAGATAACAGCTCAACACGATTACTCTAACCCCGCAGGGAGTTTCATTTCGATTCCTACATCATTTTACTTTATTTTTGGCATTATTTTTGGGGGGTTATGGGAGTTGAAGAAGTTGAAATTGATGAGAATTGATGGGATTTCGTGGATCTGAGTGGTACCAGTCTAAATATGACAATGGTGTATTAATTGAGGCTTCATTTATATTTTATAGTTTCTTAAAAGTCCATAGGATCTATGGAAAGTGAGTTATAATTTATTTTAATTGTTTAGTATTTTTCTGATTTATTTCGAAAAATAAAACAAATCAGATTAATTAAAAATAATTCGGAGCGACAAAAATCAAAAAGAATAGACATTAATGGGATGATATGACTCCCATACTTCAGTTTTAATGTTGATTCAGCTAATATATGAGGAGTAAGAGCCGTTCTAGTTCTACTATTTATGTTTCAACGATAACTGAAGAAAAAACCAAAATATAGCTAATTAGACGTGATGATGGTAATCTCCTGGTCACAGGAATTCTTTTGAGCTATTACTCGTTGCTGTGGTATTCCTATAAGGCCTCGTAAACACGAACACAGTGTTCTTGCGTCTGTGTCATCATAACAAAAACTCTAAATATTACTTTTCACAAAGTCTAAACTTGTGTTTTTGACCCGATTAGGCTATATGCACCCAATTAAGCTCACCTTGTCCCGTTTGAGAAATCAAAACAACTTCTTAAACCAAATTAAGGTGAACCGAGCCCAAACGGGTTAAATAATGCCCTTTTGGGCTAAGCGAGACGAAAACTGAGGTTTAGAGTTCATAAAAAGTAAGATTTAGAGTTATGGTTAATCAAAACAGAGATTTAAGCTATTTTACGTGCATGAGAGAAACCTCCAGCACTTGCGTAAGCCTCAATCGCATTTGCGTGGCCGTTAAGAAAGATTGATTGTGTACATWCGGTGACCCCGACTCGTAGCTACATCATGACGTCCCTAAATTGTTAATAATCTTACTTTTGAGTCTGTTGAGCGCATGAAATGTAATTTCCTTAAAATCGCTACAAGTTCACGAACAACTTATCCACATATATTTTGATAAATGCATTATGGTCATCTAAACTCCAGCTTCAATTTACATTTTTGTAAATTCATTTTGATCCACTACAAGGCACACTGTGTTTGGTTCAAATCTCTATTCTTTATGCAAAAACGAGAGAAATTTACTTAAAGCTTAAAGCACGCTGTTGATACTTTAGTTGGRACGTTTGTAAMTTATTCATAATGCTTAAAGTACGGATACCCCAGCAATAACATATCGAAATCTAGTAAGTCTTTACACATTTTGAAGCCCTGAACGAAGGAAGTATTCTCATACCAAATAACATCACGTGGGTAACTTGCAGTTCGCGTAATTATCAATAAACCAAATTTGTTTTGGAGTTTCCACGATAGGAGGAGAAGAACTGGAGATACAATAAAATAAACATGTGGGTGTCAAACTCCGCGACTTGAGAATCATTTTGAGTTGTTATTCATAACTGCCACACACTTCTAAGGMMCTCAAAGCGTGTAATRAGATATCTGGTGTCTGTGTTCTGAATATAAAAGTCTAAATATTACTTTTRCAKAACTCTAAACTTGTGTTTTAGACCCGMTTAGGATAGACACGTCAAATTTAAGCTTACTCTGGCCCGATTGGGACCATCACAACAACTCTTAAGGTCACCTTAACCAAATTAAGGTCAACCCGGCCCAAAGGGGTTAAACAATGCCCTTATGGGGTAAGGGACACTAAAACAGAGATTTAGAGTTCGTTAAAAGTAAGATTTAGAGTTTTTGATTATGGAAAACAAACATTTAAGCTATTCTGCGTGCATCACACAGATATCCAACTCTTGTGTAAGCCATAATCGGCTTTGATTGTTCGTCAATAAATATTAATTACATTCAAAATGTACCCCAGAGTCACAGCTACATGTGAAGATGTCTCAAACTTGTATTTTCTTGTGTTTGAAGCTCCTCAGATCGGAAATCGTAATCTTCTTAAAATAGCCACAACTGACCAGTGACAACCTCAATATCGATTCTGTTACATGCATTATATTCATCTGGACTCCAGCTTCATCTGACAAGTTTGTAAATTCATTTTGAAGCACTATAACACAAGATGTGCTGGACTCAAATATGCATTTTTGGATAAAATTAGACCAGATTTACTTTAAGCTTCAAGTAGATTTTTAAACTATTTAGTTGCAATGTACACATATTATGAATAATACTCAATCACTGATATTCAATCAATAACAGAGAATAGCATAACGTGATTTGGTACATTTTAAGCCTGTATGAATGGGATATGTTTGTACCCAATGACAACACGTGGCTTGTTTGCCATTCACTTACCGCTTACTAATCCAAAGCTAGTTTTTGAAGTTTCGATGATTAAAGGAGAAGAGCAGGTGTGACAACTAACTAAACGTGATGACATGAATCTCCTGGACACAGGAATTTTTTTGAGCTATTACTCGTTGCAGTTGCATTCCTATAGGGCTCGTAAACACCAACACAGTGTTCTTGTGTCTGTGTTATCATAACAGAAACTCTAAATATTACTTTTTACGAAGTCTAAACTTATGCTTTTGACCCAATTAGGATATATGCATCCGATTAAGCTTACCCTGTCTCGTTTGGGCAATCAAAACAACTTTTAAGGTCACCTTGGCCAAATTAAGGTAAACCCAGCCCAAACGGGTTAAATGATGCTCTGTTTAGGTAAAAGAGTCCCGAAACTGAAGTTTAGAGTTCGTTAAAAGTAAAATTTAGAGTTATAATTAATAAAAACAGAGATTTAAGCTATTATACGTGCATGAGACATCACACCAGCACTTGCGTAAGCCTTAATCGGCTTTTCATGCCCTATAATGAAGATTAATTGTATACATACTGTGACCCAGACTCATCGCTACATCATGATGTGCCTAAATTGTTAATCATGTCACTTTTGAGGCTGTTGAGCTCATGAAATGCAAATTCCTTAAAATGGCTACAAGCTCTCGGAAAGCATATCCATTTTTTTTTTTGATAAATTCATTATGTCCAACCAAATTCCAGCTTCACTTTACATGTTTGTACATTCATTTTAAATCTCTGCATCGCCAACTGTGGTGGTTTCAAATTTCTTACTTTTAAAAAAAAAAACGCAACATTTACTTCAAGCTTTAAGTATTTGGTTTACACTTTAGTTCGAATGTTAAAGAAGTATGCAAAACACATAAATTCAAGATACTCCAGAAATAATAGTGGATAATCGATGTTGTCTAGGCACATTTTGAAGCCCTCAAAGAAAAATATTATTTGGTATCAGTTAACATCACGTGAGCTTCTTACTGCTCAGCGAATTCTGACTAAATCAAATCTAGTGATGATGTTTCCACGCTAATAGCAAAAAGGATTGAGTAACAACTTGACACACAGGTGTGACTGAAACTCCGTGAGTCAAGGACTTTTTCAAAATATTATTTATTATTGCCACATTCTCCGAAGGCCCTCAAATTGTCAATTCAGAATTCTGGTGTCTGTGTTACTAATAGAAAAGTCTAAATCTTACTTTTCCAGAACTCTAAATCTGTGTTTTCGATCTGATTACGATATACACGTCGGTTTTAAGCTTACCCTGTCTTGTTTGGGCAATCAAAACAACTTTTTAAGGTCAATCTCTCAACTAATTAAGGTGAACTGAGCCCAAAGGTGTTAAAAGATGCCCTGATAGGGTAAAGGACACTAGAAACTAGAATTTAGAGTTTGTTAAAAGTAAGATATAGAGTTATGTTTAAGCTATTCTGAGTGCGTCACACAAATCTTCCGTTCTTATGTAGACTATACCATAATGCGTTTTGATTGTTCGTTGTTGGAAACATGTATGATTATTACAACCCACTTTCTGGGAACCCCAGGTTCCGGTAGTAGCACACATCTAGGAGATGAAGATGTGTGTTTGGACATCGACAAGAGAAGAGATGCCAGACCAGATAGCAGCACCTACATCAGCCATCTACGCATAAATACAACTCACATAGTGAGGGATTTATGTAAGTAATTTCCTACTGGATATTACGTTCAACATTCGTCAATACGTAATTATTATATACATAATGTGTGCCCGACTCGCAGCTACATCTAGATACCTTCTATATTTGTTGGAAACCATATGTATGATTATTGATATTTAGCTAGTTAATGTAACCACTTACAACCCACTTTCTGGGAAGAGAAGAGATTCCAGACCAGATAGCAGTTCCTACATCAGCCATCTACACATAAATACAACTCACATAGTGAGGGATTTATGTAAGTAATTTCCTACTGGATATTACGTTCAACAATATTCTTGCGTTTGAAGCTCTTGAAATCGGAAAACTTTGGCACCTCCATCTCAGTTTTACAGTAATACATGCATAATATTTGTCTAGACTCCAGCTTCAATTTGCGTGTTGGTAAATTCATTTTGAAGCACTGCAACACAAAATAAGCTGGACTCAAACATCCATTTTTGGGGTAAAAATAAGCCAATTTTAAAGTAGGTGGTTAACACAGTTGGATTGTTCACTTCTTCTGAATAATGCGAAGGTTGTCGATACTCCATCAACAGCAGAGAAAAATCTACCGAGTCTTAGTACATTTTCAAACCCTGGAAGAACGAAGTATTTTCGTACCAAATAACGTCACGTGGGTTGTTTGGCATTGGACCAACTCTTACAGACAAAACGAGTTGGTGAAGTTTCGACGACTACAGGAGAAGAACAGGGGTTAAAACTAACTAAACATGTGGAAGTGAGACTCATCGACTCAGGATTTTTTCCAAGATATTATTCATATCTGCCACATACTCGTAAGACCCCTAAATGTTAAATCAGATTTTTGGTGTCTGTGTTGTGGATATGAAAGTCTAAATCTCAGCTTTTGCGAAGCCTAAATCTGTGTTTTGGAACCGATTAGGACAAACACCTCCAAGGCTTTCCCTGTCCAGTTTAGGGGCTAAATAGAATAATGCAGTTGATGTTGATGTGCTCAGACCCAAAAAGATAGGTTTAGAGTTTGTAAAGCTGAGGTTTAGAGTTCTGATCTCAAAATCACAGATTTAAGCTATTTTCTGTGTGTAAGTACAATCTCCAGCACTTGCGTAGTTTGCCTAGTTTTAAAACAATGGCTAAGGAAAGGCGGTACCAGCGCTGTGAACAACAGTTGCTCGATTCACAGAACATCACTACCTGATAACGGTAGAGACTTAGTTGACTCGCCGAGACCACCTGGTTCGCCGTTTGAGGTCTGCAAGTTACACATCAAAAAGCTCCGACACAGGTGCACCCAAGACAATATGAACCCCTGCGACATCCAACAGCAGCAAGAAATGAAGATAGAAAATAAATGACTACAAACAAAAATTAAAGTAAAGTAAACAAAAATTCAAGTAAACAAACAAACAAAAATTAAAGTAAAGTAAACAAAAATTAAAGTAAACAAACAAACAAAAATTAAAGTAAAGTACTGTAAACAAAAATTAAAGTAAACAAACAAACAAAGATTAAAGTAAAGTAAAGTAAAGTAAAGTAAACAAAAATTAAAGTAAACTAACAAACATAAATTGAAATTGAAGTAAGCAAACAAAAATTAAAGTAAATAAACAAAAATTAAAGTAAAGTGAAGTACGTCTAAACAGAAATTAAAGTAAACTAACACAAACTCAATTAAAGACTAAGAAAATCTAACTAGTACAGAAAAACAAGGAGAGAAAATATAATAAAAAAACTTCAGCAAAAAATAAAAAGTAATACGAATCCTCTTACCAAATATGAGACCACCGCTCACGCGCGTGATGATCTGACCAACCGCAATATGCCACAACATGACCAGTCACCCACAAGACCAGTCAACCGCAACATGACCAGTCACACAACATGACCAGTCACATAGCATGACCAGTCAACCGCAACATGACCAGTCACRTAGCATGCACATAGCATGACCAGTCAACCACAACAKGACCAGTCAACCGCAACATGACCAGTCACACAACATGACCAGTCACATAGCATGACCAGTCAACCGCAACATGACCAGTCACACAACATGACCAGTCACATAGCATGACCAGTCAACCGCAACATGACCAGTCACACAACATGACCAGTCACATAGCATGACCAGTCAACCGCAACATGACCAGTCACACAACATGACCARTCMCATAGCATGACCAGTCAACCGCAACATGACCAGTCACGTAGCATGCACATAGCATGACCAGTCAACCACAACATGACCAGTCAACCGCAACATGACCAGTCACACAACATGACCAGTCACCCACAACATGACCTGTCAGCCACAATGTGATCTATCACCCGACATGACAGACAACCGCTATAGTTTATAATATAAAGTGTTGGCTGATATGGAACCCACAGAGTGCCTCGCAGGTACATTTATAGATTTCAACACCCAAGAAGTTGTGAAAATGTACAGAATTTCTGAAAGTTAAAGACTCCTTAATAAGAAACATACGCCATAAGGAAAATAAGGGGTCTGAAATCAAACTTACATCACCCTAAATCTAAATAAAAGACTAATCAGTCCCTCCACCCTAGCTGTCCAATGATGTTCATCTAGTCCCTTGCCGCTCACTCATGAATAATAATATTGCTGAAACAATTAATGGCATGGTTTTTTTTTAGACACCATTTTTCGTGCACTTGTTTCATAAATTTGAAAATGGTGCAATTTTCTACCGATTATGGCATGTTTACTGTGAAGTACTACTCGTTATCGTGTAATGTTGATATTGTATAGGTTTGGGATATATTGTGAGAGTTGCTGCCAAACTTAACATGGAAATTGCTTTTGACTCAACATACTTGCGGATATCTGGATGAAGCTTGCCACCGTTTTATATGTAGGTGGTGTCAAGGATCAGGTGCTTCCTTTTAATTATTCCTTGCTGTTAGGCTTTAGTAACACTAGAACGCAACAACTATATTCAATATTGCTATAGATTGTATATGCTGCTTTCTATACTGTAGCTTTCTCAGTTGTTTTTACGGACTTTTTTTTTTTTCGATTTTTTTTTTTTTTTTTTTTTTTCCCCAAATTTTTCTTTGGTCCATGGTCCAGGTTTTTTTTTTTTTTTTGTCCAAGAAAAATTTTTTGGTCTATGTTTTTTTTT
>BCKF01000002.1:2127770-2232049 GCA_001600515.1 Yarrowia sp. JCM 30694
TGTTTTTTTTTCGTCCATGTTTTTTTCGTCCATGTTTTTTTTGTGTATGTTTTTTTGGGCCATGTTTTTCCATGTTTTTTTGTTTGGTCCATGTTTTTTTGTTTGGTCCATGTTTTTTTGTTTGGTCCATGTTTTTTTATTTTTGTACTGACTTGCTTCCTGTCTCAATGATTCGTACGCACATGTTTGATCATGAGAGGGGATATTAGCACCCTACAAGTGGTATACTCTACTTATTTTGTGTTGTAGTAATCTTCACAATGATGTCATTTAATGGTTACGTATTTAAGCACCAATTTCTATGGCTGTGGTACATCCAGTACTTGGGCTGTACTCGTACTGTATATAGTAAGCCGCATACTTGCCGGTGTATGTATACTGTAGCCAAGCCACTGTTGAAACTGCAGAAGTAGTGTTATTTATAATGACGGTAGGATCTGAATCTCCACTGTTCGAATGTTGGCTCCAGTTCTCCTATTCTAACTTGCTTGATCAGTCTGAGTCGACGTCAACATCCTGTCTGTATCGCACTACAGCTGCGTCGCACGTCCCACCATAGCAACTGACTGTGGTGCACTGAATCACTTCTAGGGCGGTGCCAATGTCATTGATGAGAGAAGTGGTCGTCGAATACAGTGTCACCCCCAGAACATCCTTGGCTGGGATTGGACCCAAGGTTGATGAAATGGAGCAACTCTGAGGAATTTGGACTAGCTTGGCGCCCTCCCGCTGTCCCAAATAGTAAGGGTCCTTGTAGGCTAGTGCTGCCCATTCGACAGGTGCATTTCGTGGAAGAGCCTTAACACTGGCAATTACCGCAGGGATATCCGCAGAGTACATCTTGATAGTTTCTTCTGCAACGGGAACAAATGAAGTAGAGCTCGTGAACCCCACCACCACTGCCAGTTTGCTCTTAACTTCTCGAGAAACCCGGACAAGATGCTGAAGCGATAACACCGCAGCCATTCGAGGCTCTTCAATCATGTCCATAGAGGCCGGAACCAATGGGATCTGCCCTGAGAGGTAGGTCACTTCACCAGAAGAGATTGTTTGAGAATAGGGACCAATATTTGCTGGGGCCCAGTATGAGCGAGACTGGACATGGAGACCGGTTTTCGTACCCAGGTCACGCGTTGCAGAAACAGAAAGTTGACACTGGACTCCTACTGGCAAGTTTGCAGAAACGCAAACACGCGCAGGGGGTAGTGGAGTGCAAAAGTAAGACGAGTAAATTTTGTTAACTGCTGCAAACTCGCTCATATTGTTGAGAATAAGCGAACTTGATGTAACATTCTCGCATGATAGCCCCATTATCTTCAGCTTCTCGCTCATCTCCTCCATGACCGTCTTGATATCCCCCGAGAAGCAAGCCAAAATAACATTTTCTGAATTTGACGAAGTGGAAGATGGAATAGTACTTTCAGTCATGCACCTTTCGCCAGTCTGAGGTGTCCCAAGCTCTTTGGTTAACTCGTCCTTCAGATCTTTGAACTCTTCGTCCAATAGGTCTGGAATGATAACCTCTCCTTCGAGCTCTTCTTGGTCTTGAATCACGACCTCCATCTTTGCGTATGCAACATCTGCTTTATCCTCTTCAATCGATATTTCCTCAATTGTAAATTTTTTCTTGAAGAGCGAAGATGGCCCCCCTACCACGAGTGTCTCGTACTCCCCCCCTTCTCCACATGGATGCAAACCAAATCTCTCATGAAGAAGCAATAGCTCTGACTGGATATCAGCCAAGCTCTTTCCAATATGCGTCTGTGGCTTTAGGCCCATACCTGCCACCTTTATTATCCTCGCATCAAGTTTGCTCTTAACAATCTCATCTAGGAGCTCTACCTGATCTCGTTGCCATAGGTAGGATAATGAAATCAGACCAAGTCTCTGGCACACGTTCTCGACCCGTGTTCTTTGATAAGATGAAAGAATAGCGCCTACTGACACAGCTTCTACCGCCGGGTGATTTTTAAGGACCGTTTTGAGTAGGACGTATAAGTCCTCTGTCTCGTCATTGTTGACAGGCGCGTAGTCTAGCTTCTGGGTAACTGCACTGCCGTTGATAGGCTGTCTGTATAGTGGTATTCCTAAAAGCTCAGAGTACTGCGCTACCACATTGTGCCCAACCGTTTGGTACATGTATGAGTCCATCTCATGGGTGTCTTGCTCGGGAGGATGCAAGTTCGCAAGGGCAACAAGATCATGGTTGTTTGCAACGCATTGTAGAATGCTAAAGCAAGAGTCCTTTCCTCCGGACACGAGGGCAACGAATTTCATTGTGTTGTATTGCTGAGAAATGTGCTGTACCTTCGTATAATACGATACCAGCACGATGGTATAATTTCTGTTCCACTATATTTTAAGTTCATGCGGACACATGCATCATCTGGGTCACATGACCGAATATAGTGCCTTAGCCCCCACCCGGTGTCATGGTGCAGTGGGCAATTGTTATGTGGCATATTGTTCTATAATGTCTCAGCCCTGTCTATATGTTTCTCTCTTTTGTAATATATGGTTAGACCTGTTAATTAGTAATGAATTGTTACCAGTGGTGTCCCCATTCTGCCTCTGTTATTAAGGTTCAAGGTTTTACCTGTATTGGTGTAATCGCAGACTCCCTTCTGCTCGGCACTTTCAACATTGAGGACCCACAACGATGTCATCACAACAAAAACTGATGGAGGAAATAGCGTCTCTGAGAGACGCTCTGAACGCCAACAAAGAGACGAAGTACAGTGGAGGTTATCAGGAAGCACCAGGGGGGTATTATAGAGGAAGAGGCGGCTACGGAGGTTACAGGGGAGGATACAGAGGACGAGGCGGTTACAGGGGAAGTTACAGAGGGAGAGGTGGTTATTCGGGTGGTGCTGTCCGCGGGGTGACGAAGTTCCAGAATCAAACCTATGTTCCCCCCGCAGTTGCTGCTGAGGCGGCTGCTAAGGCTGCTAGTGAAACAGCTGCTACAGAAGCTCGACCCGATGTCCCCTCAGCGCTTGTGGAATCTACCCCTGGCTCCTCTCTGTCGTCTGTCCCTGTCGCTCCCCTCGCTTCTACGACAGCTGCACCTTCCTCTAGGACGATATCTCTCAAGGGCATCACTTTCACTGTCCGCGGCCCTGTTTTGTTGCGACCACCTAACGTTCCTCCACAGGCGCTTCCGCGATCGGTAGAGTATGACGGGCATGTCTATGTGCGAAGTAAGGGAAACCTGCATCGACTGTCGGATAGACAGAAGCAAGCATACTTGTACGTTCATCATCAAACATTCGCCTTTTTGATATGCTAACACAGAAAACGAAAACTGGAAGCACTTGAACCGTGCAAGTTTTTTACAAAAAATGGTCTTTGCACACGGCACAAGTGCAGACGTCAGCATACCCCTGGGCGTGTTGCCGCATGCAAGTATTATTTACGGGGCCAGTGCTCCACACCTAACTGCCCTCTCAGCCATACGCCCAGTGCCCATAATTCACCAACATGTAGGCACTTCTCCCATGGCCTCTGCACTAACCAGAACTGTAGATACTCTCACATCAAACACAACGACGAAGCTCCCTACTGCTTCGCCTTTAATGATAGTGGGTGGTGTGATCGCGGCAAGGACTGCCCTGACCGGCATGATAATAAGCCTGAAGGGGCTATTTATGGTGTTGTCCAGGATCGGAACGCCGTGGTCACCTCTGAACGAGTGGATGATACCCAGAATGTGGATTTGGATCAGCTTGCTCTCATGCTAGATGACGATGACAAGTCTGGAGAAGGACATGTCAGCGATAGTGACGATAGTGTCGACGAGATATTACAGCTCGGGGATGACGTGGATGATGGCGCGTTTGTAGCTGGCGATGACTTCGTGAAGTTTTAGTAATGGACTGTTCTATGATTTATGTGAAGTAATCTTTTCTTGCAGCTCTCTACTTCTTGTGTTTTCCGACAGTATGTCCTGTAGGGCGTGCCAAGGATGTGCACGCAGTGTGCTGTACTTGTAGTATTGTATCATACCGTGCATGTATCTCTCTTGTATATATGAACCCCTACACTAGCTACTGAATATACCATGCTACCGGTACATACTATACATACTGCATGTGCATGTGTCTGGTCAGTCAAAGCAGTACCAGCGTTAACCCGATGCAGGGTGATGTAAACCTTAGTACGTAGATCGCATCTGTGTATGCAGGTGTGTTGTATAACCCATGGACGCGTTTGGGGGGGGTTGCTGCTTTTTGCGATCGTATAGGAGTACACGTGTGCTTGGATACGTATGTTTGCTGCTGGTGTTGCCGTGCTTGTGCTTGTGCTTATACTTGTACTTAATACGAGTATTGAATGCGCCAGATACTGGCATATGCTGTAAACTTATCTCACATAAAAAGAGGCAATAAAAAAAGTGTAAACATTATAAGTGCAAGCAATGTACCTTGTACTCGTACACACGACAGAAACACACACACAAGGCGGTGCTTGCACCGCATCTAAATACTCCTACCAGGTACCACACGTTGTCACATTCGGTCGTAAGTATCATACTCATACATTCAGAAACCTTAACTAGCGGTACACACGTACGAAGCCCCAGCAGGGATGTTACCAGGGTACTGGTACAGTATGTACTGGCTGGTATCGTAACGAATGTACCTTACAGTACTTGGTACGTACAGTGTGCCCGATACAGTACAAGTACACGCAGTACCACGACCACACCCTTCAAAGTGGACCACTAAAGTTTTACCGCCACTATGTTCACAACTCGAAACGTTATCCATCACCCGAAGATAACACACTCAATACGTGAATCCAATGCATGATACAGTATGTATCGTACGTACCGGTACGTTCACTGCAACTGTAGATTACACTCGTAATATACACTGGAGTCGCACTGGTACGAGTACCGGGTACCAGGTACGGTTCAATAAGGAATTATGTAATTTTAAAGATGTAACGTCGGAAAACCCGCACTCTGGATATGATGATCCAGAATGAACTTGCTGTAGCCCGAACGCTCTAATATTCACTCATTGAAGCAGGGAACGGAAGAATACCCACCGAGGCTTTTTGGAAGACTCAAGGTACCCCTCAACTGACCGGCCAAACCATCACCTGCGTAAGCAAGCGAGCAGTTTGTAACCGTAAGCTCCTGAAAAATGTAATTATATTATCTTGAGATAGTATAACCACTACTGATGTTGGAGAAGAAAACTTGGATCGAAGTGAGAAGATTATTTATAGACAAGTCCGGGTAACTCCATGATAAAGTTTACCCAGTAGAGAAAATAGAGTACGGTAGGGTAACACATTCATGAAAAACAGGGTAACTCACTATCTTCTGCTGCATGGCATAAAGTAAAATTCGGCATCGGGTGGCAGACACGCCACAACTCTTCCCGCATCACTACACCACAGCATGTTCCTACAGTAGACAGTATAAATCCAGTTACCCTACCTTCGATAACATATCAATGATAACAGGTGTCTAATTACCGACGGTTGGATGCCAGACACGCATGCAAACACCTGTGACACACTAAATTAGAATAGATCAAAAGACACCGATGGCGTATACGAACCATACTATGGGCACTTGCCCATGCACTATCAGCGGTGTCATTTAATAACGCGTCCAATATTTTTTCTTTACAGTGTCTGAAATCACACTATCTGCACACTTACGTCAGGGGTGAGGGATTTGACGCACGACTAGATGCACAAGTTTGTGGGGACTAACCAGTTAGACTGCACTAAACGACACTCGAGATAAGCCAGGGAAAGCAATTAATGACCTGGAAAGAAGGATTGCCATCAGTTATCACGTGGATACAAATATGTACCTCACATGGTGCTCAGCCGCTCCCCTTTCAGCAAAGTTAGTCAATGTTTGTTTTCCCAAAAGAGCTCAAAAGGACCCCGATGTATTACATTTAAAGTTTTGGACAGCGTCAACAATAGAACCTTTGCCAAAGCCGTACGATAGCAGCAAGTTTTGCAACCACGATCATGTTACGCCGTTAAAAAGGGCGTAGTGTAGTTTGCCTATAGGTCGTGGTATTATACACGACCATTCGCACAGGCACTGGTGACTGAAGAATGCCATAGATTTTAACGCATGAGGACATCACACCGTACAGATGGTCGGGAACACTGTATTGGACAAACACGGTGTCTTTGTTGCTTAGCCAGCCGCCCTCTTCCTGCATGCATGAAGTGGACGATGGTGAGATGGGCACATATTGGGACCGAAACGGACATGTTCAGGAGCACGTCACGCAAGTGCACCATCATATAGAAAAAATCGGAGAAGGAATAATGGACAAGCGCAGCTAAAGATTCCAGATGAAGCTAGGTAAAACTTACCCTCTTGAAGTACAGTTTCCCAAAAACACGTCCCGTGGGTCCCTCGGGGCACCATTGCTAAACCCAAAATACCGTCAATACACACAAACCCTAACCCAATAACCTTGACACCCGCCTCGCTCGTCGAGTTGCTCTCACCACCCCTAGCACTATCACCACACCATGGCCGAAGTGCGCAAGAAGAAGTCCGTGTCTTACGACACTAACCCCGTGGAGTACGCTGCACAGAGGGCATCTGTTGCCTCCTCAGTGTACTCTACCCACAACACTACCAATGGTGTTGACCTGCCCAACGCCCATACCGCCAACTCGGAGAGAAGTTCGTCTTTGCGTTCTTCTAAGTCAACTGCCTCCACCCGGTCTTCAAGCTCCAGACAGCACTACCTGACTGAGAACCAGCAGCCCAGTGATGCTGCCATCTACGCCCAGAAACTGCGATATGGCGTCTACCATGCCCCCGGTTTCCCCACTGTAGGAGTCGAGAAGTCCTCCTCCAACTCTGCTGCCAACCTCGCTGTGGATGCCAACCTGTCTCCCAATCTCTGGACTCCCAACAAGTCTGCTGCCGCCGGTGCCGCCGCCGTGCTCGCCAAGCAGAACAAGGGACCCGAGGTCTGGAAGCCTTCCAAGTCTGCTGTGGCTGGCGCTGCTGCAGTGGCATCCAAGCCTGGCAACGTTGAGGCTTTCTACGTGGAGCATCCCGACACTCGAAAGAATGGTATGCACGCCGCCCAGGCTATGCACAGACGGTCATCTACTGGCCTGTCTTCATCGGCCGCCGCTGCCACTCTCAAGCAGGAGCAGCAGCACAACTCTGCTCTGATGGCTGCTCAGGCCATGCCCAGATCCAGAGACCCTCAGGCCCAGCCTCGATCTACCGACATGGATTTCAGCCACCTGAAGACCATCCCTGCCTCTCGAAACCCCAACAAGCCTGGTCCTTTTGTGTCCCCCAACGACTCCTCCAACAAGTACCAGTCCGCTGACCTTGGCTCTATCAACCTGGCTGGTATCGAGGCCTCTGCTCGAAAGGCTGCGGAGAAGCGACTCAACTCCATCTACATGGCTAACCACTCCGAAGCTGGCCTCCATTTTGCCAACACTGGTGCTGCTGCTTCCCACCTCCCCTATGACCCTGCCGATTTGCCTGATTCCTACTTTTCTGAGGAGGAGAGACGAACCCTCAAGGAGAGAAAGGCCTTCCTCAAGGACACTCAGGGCCACGCCAACCTGCACGCCATCGCCACCGAGCGAGCTCGTCAGTCCCTGGCCGCTGTTGAGGCTGAGCACACCACCCGTGTTCCTCACATCAACCCCGAGTACTACCGAGAGGCTCTTCAGATCGCTGAGTCCAAGTACGCCAAGCGAACTGAGAACCATGGCAAGATCGACCTGGGAGGAGGTGCTTGGATGACCCAGGCTGACATCGACGCAATTGCTGCCCGTCATGTCAAGCCCGTCCTCAAGGAGATTGACGAAAAGGCCACTGCCATGCGAGCCAAGGATGAGCAGCAGCGACGTGAGGACGAGGAGACCAAGCGAAAATACGAAGCTGCCAAGGCTGAACAGCGACGAAAGAAGCAGGCCGACAAGGATGCCCGTGCTGCTGCCAAGGAGACGCGACGAAACAACGAGCGAGAGGCCAAGCTCCGAGCTGCCAACGCCAAGGGAACCGCCGCCAAGTCTGACTGGAGCAACAAGACTGTCATGAAGCCCAAGACTTATGCCGCTGCTCCCTCTGCTGCTGCCAACGCTCGAGGTGCTGGCTATGCTGCCGGTGCCGGTGCCGGTGCCGCCGCTGTCTCCAAGTCTTACGGCGGAGGAGCTGCCACCGAGTACGACTCTGAGGATGAGTACGAGGAAGTTGAGGATGACACTCCCGACGCCCCCCTCTTTGAGGGTATCGAGGGTGAGGCTCTGGCCAACAAGTCCACTGCTCACCACACCAAGCTTGTGTCCGAGCGAATGGCTCGATTCCGAGCTGGTGAGCCTCTCGATGTTGTCAAGCCCAAGAAGACTAAGCGAGTCAAGAAGGAGCGAGCTGTCCCCGCTGCCGGTGCTGCTGCTGTTGCCTCTGATGATTTCGAGGACTCTCCTTCCAGAGGCCAGTTCGATCACTGCACTTCTACTGAGGCTGTCGCTCTGCTTTCTTCAGCCCAGAATGCTCGACGAGCTGCTCGTCACGTGTCTGGCGAGAAGGATGAGAACCCCTACGACAACTTCCTCTCCATGATCATCACCAACTCAACTGTCGATCTGCACAAGCGAAGACCCAAGGGACCTCTGACTCCTGCCCAGGCTGCCGCCTTCTACCGAACCGAGCCCGCCGAGGAGCCTGCTACCGCTGCGCCCGCTGCCAAGGCTGCGCCCGTCGCTAAGGCCGCTACCCCCGCTGCTCCTGTTGCCAAGGCCGCTACCCCCGCTGCCCCTGCTGCTCCCGCTGCCAAGGCCGTCACTCCCGCTGCTCCTGCTGCTGCTCCTGTGACCAAGGCAGTCGAGCCTGCTGCCGTGGCTGCCCCTGTCGCTGCCGTTGCTGCCGCCGCCCCCACTCCCGCTGCCGCTCCTGCCGCTACTCCCGCTGCTCCCGTGGCCAAGGCTGCTACCCCTAAGGCCGCGCCCGCCAAGGCTGCTCCCAAGGCTGCTCCTGCCAAGGCTGCTCCCAAGGCCGATGCCGCCAAGGCTGAGAAGGAGAAGAAGAAGGGTGGCTTCCGAGCCTTCTTCCGAAACTTGACCTCCAACGAGCCTGCTGCCAAGGAGAAGGACGCTCCTGCTGCTAAGTCTGCCAAGCCCGCTGCTAAGCCTGCTGCCAAGCCCGCCGCTTCAGCCAAGCCCGCCGCCGCCGCTGCCGCCGCTTCTACCGGTGATAAGTTCTATGACTCCAAGAAGGACGTCGCCCCTGCTGCCGCCACATCCGAGAAGCCCTCTGCCGCTGCTGCCGCCATCCCTGGCGCTGGAGTTGGTGCTGCTGCTGCTGCTGAGTTCAACAAGTTTGCTGATGATGAAGGCGACAACGTTGATGCTGGTGAGACCGCTGAGGGTGAGGCACAGTTCTCCCCCGAGGACCTGCCTGAGGCTGCTGAGGTCACCAAGCCCGAGGTTACTGACCCCATTGTTTCCGGTGAGGGCGAGGAGCCCGTCGAGGGTGCTTTCAACCTGAAGGAGAAGGACATTGTCGACCCCCTTGACGATGTTGATTCCGAGCCTGCTGCTGAGGGTGCTTTCAACCTGAAGGAGAAGGACATCGTTGACCCTATTGACAAGGTTGATGCCGGCTCTTCTATCCCTGGCCCTTCTACCACCGCTGATGCTCACGTTCCGGGTGGATTCCACACCGCCGCTGATGCCTCTATCGATAAGTCTGCTGACCCTGTTCCTGCTATTGAGGATGCTCTTTCTGGCACTGAGACCAAGAACGGTGTCTTCAGCACTTCTGAGAAGAAGCCTGAGCTCGAGATTGCCGATGGCGATGCATCCACCACAGCTGCCGATGGTGCTTTCAACCTTGCTGGTAAGGAGATCTCTGACGCTAAGGACAAGGTGAGCACCGCTGGTCTTGACCTCCCCGTCCCCGCTGAGGTTGTCGGCGGCAAGAAGCCTGAGCTTGATATCACCGATGGCGATGCCTCTACCACCGCTGCCGATGGTGCTTTCAACCTTTCTGGTAAGGAGATCACCGACTCTAAGGACAAGGTGAGCACTGCTGGTATTCCCCTCCCCGTTCCCACTACTGTTGTTGGTGGTGACGAGAAGAAGCCCGAGCTCGAGATTGAGGATGAGGATGACGACGAGGATGTCGAGGATGAGCACGATTTCGAGCACGAGCAGGATGCTTCTGCCACTGCTTCTTCTGCTGCTCCTGTTCTTTCTGCCGCCGAGCGAAAGAAGAAGAAGAACAAGAACAAGAAGAAGAACAAGAAGAAGGCCACCAACAATGAGGGTGGCGTGTTCAAGGAGGATTTTGCTAACAGCCCTTCTACTGCCAACGCCCCTGACTGGGCTGCTGAGGCTGAGTCGGCTCTTAAGCACGTGCAGGGTGAAATCGAGGGAGCTGTCAACGAGGCCCTGAGAAAGTAAGCTCTTTGTTATTCTCACTAATTTTTGTATGTTGAAATTTCATGTTTTGTATAGTAGAGTGAATGTAATGTGATGTGTATGGTTGTACTAGTAAGGCGTGTTCCCATACAGGGTACGGTACTGTACTGTATGTACTTGTATGTACTGGTACTGTATATTTATTTGTAGATGTTCATGTTATACCGGATATGTAATAGATACAGTAGTTAGGTGTACGTACAGTATGTACCAGTGTACTCGTACTGTGGATGTCTGTAATTATATGTGCCATATCGGTACATTACACAGTACTTCTTACGATATTGATGTGTATGAATGTTCTTGAAGACCAACACTTCCAGCTTGTCTATAGGACACGTCTGGTACCGTTCCAGTATCACTTTTTGTACTTTACAAGCGCACTTTACAAGTGTGTACAAAATGAAGGCAGCAAGCAAGATACTCTCCAGTACAAGCACATACACCACGTATACACCACGTATATATCACGTATACACTACGATACATACGGTACACGCGTATCCCAGGCTGTTACAAGACCCAGTCAACTGATTTGATGTGATGTGAAGATCCGAAGCTCAACGATTGTCAAATGGGAGCTCATGAGCAAACTATTACAGTGTAATGATCCGAGTGTATTGTAACTTCAGTCGTGGCCTTATGTGGTCGGTACGATACCGTCACTGGTGGCAACCCCTTGAACTTTCTGAAGAAATTCCCAAGTGTCGGGTGTTACGAATTACTTAAATTGACTTTTCCGTCATACTTAACAGCCTACCACGTACAGTACAGTACTGTAGTACAATAAATAATTGAAGGTGTCGCAGCTATACAATAGTTGAACATGTAGGAGGTACTGTAGTAAAGCACAAAGTTAGATTTTTCGCTGTTAGATGTGCTGTCTGTCTTCTTTTTACAGCTCTACAGTACAGTATATTGAAGGCTGTCCTTAACCTATAACACAGGAACCCATCTCAAATAGGTCCTCTGAAGCTGTAAATGACTTTGACACTCATAAAATACTCTTACAACACTCAAAATAACCGTTAAATACGATTCTTGATTATCCTGCATACTCTTGCATATACCTGCATATACTTGCATACACTTGCATTCCCGTAGTTTATGCTGGGACCAAACCAGGTACTTTATGGAACTTTACGCAACATTTACTAAGCCAGCAGGGCTCGTAGAAAGGCAAAAGATAGTTCATCTTAAAGTACTTACTCAGGAGATTACAATGAACCTTTCCGAATTAAAATCAGAGATGTTTTGGCCATTTTAGAAATTCTGCCTCCGAGACTGGTCTGGGAGTCCCTCACGTACATGCGAAGTGTTGTGCTTACTCTCATATATCCTAAGAGACCTTCTCAGTACATGTAAATAGCACAAAAACGGAGTATGAGCCAGGTTATTGTCCTTTACTAGCCTCTACCGGTGTCCAAGAACTGTACTGTACTAGATGACCAGCATAACCTCTACATTTGCAATAACGTACGCATTAAATCAATTTACTGCAATTTAACACATCTAGAATTATTATTTAGGCATTTAGCTACAAAACACACTGTTTTAAATTCCTATAGCTCGATTTTCTGTCCAAGAAAAGACACGTAAAACAGCATCCCCAGGCATGCGGCTCGTTAATTGGAGAATTAAGGTTTGTCCATGATATCTGCGATATAAAACAGTGTCGAAACAGGCCATAGACGTGCCTCAAGAACGTGGAAATTGACCTACAGCATATTGTGATGTCAAAGAACAATCTGAGCTATTAATATCGCCATTTATAAAAACTTTGTGTTTTCTTTTCAGATTTTTTTTTCGGTTTTTTTTCAGGGTCACAATTAACAAGGGTTAATGCAAAACGACACATCCCGAAGTAGTAACGACAAATCTGAAGATGTCATTCGAATAAATTGATCGTTGCGATTCAGATGATATCTTGAAAAATATAAAACCTCCTGTTTTTACCCCAGTTTCAGGAGGCTAAAGTTTTCTGAAATTTTCATTTTTGGCTGTTTTTTGACAAAATCGCAGGTGGTCCCCCCCACGAGGCAAAAACCTGACTTTTTTTGGAAAAAAGCAACATTTTTTTTGGCCTCTAATTCAGCTTCCCATGTTGTAGCATGTCTCTAGAAGTACAATGCCCTTTGTTTCACCTTGGTGCGGTCACTCTTTGTAGTGATACAGTCATATCAAGGAAGGATGCATAATCTCTGCAATACAAAACACTCCAAAAAGGTGAAAGACGTGGCATAAGAGCGTGGAAATTGACCTACAATATATTGTGATGATAAATAACAATCTCATGTATTAATATTGCAATTCATAACAACTTTGTGTTTTTTTTTCAATTTTTTTTTTTCACTTTTTTTTTCAGCGTTGGTTAACAAGGATTTGCGCAAAACAACATATCCTGAAGTGTTATTAGCAAAGGTGAAGATATAAATAGATTCAATTGATAGTTTTAAGTCAGATGATATCTTGAAAAATATAAAATATGACGTTTTTACCCCAGGTTGATGAGACCAAAGTTTTATGAAATTCTGTTTTTTGGTATTTTTTGACAAAAATCCATGTGGTCCCCCCCACGGGGCAAAAAGTGGACGTTTTTTGAAAAAAAAACAACATTTTTTTTTGGTCTGTATTTGAGCTTCCCTAGTTGTAGCATGTCTCTGGGAGTACAATGCGCTTTGTTTCACCTCGCTACGCTCTCTCCTTGTGGTGTTACAAGTATGATCATATTATCAAGAAATGATGCATTATCTTCGCAACACAACGGTGGCCCGAATGATGTAAAACGTGCCACAACAGCATAGAAATTTACACACAGTATATTGTGATGTCAAAGAATAATATGAGCTATTAATATTTCAATTTAGAAAAACTTCGTATTTTTTTTTCAGTTTTTTTTTTCAATTTTTTTTCAGTGTCAGAGTTAACGAGGATTAATAGTGCGATACAACACATTCCGAAGTGGTATTGACAAGGGTGAAGATGGGTAGAGATTCAATTGACCGTTGTGTTTCATTTATGGTTTTGAAAAATATAAAATCTCCTGTTTTTACCCCAGTTTTATGACTCTAAAGTTTTGTGAAATCTTGATTTTTGGCTGTTTTTTGATAAAATCGCAGGTGGTCCCCCCCATGAGGAAAAAAGTGGATGTTTTTGGAGGGAAAAAAAAACCCCGATAATTTCTTTTTCGTCTGTAATTCAAAATACATAGCTTCCCATGTTGTAGCATGCCTCTGGGAGTACTGCGCCGTTTGTTCTACCTTGATACGATCTCTCCTTGTGGTGATACGAGCCCTGTTGAATACACTAGCTAATAGTCACGATCACTGATAATATGGTACTGGTACAAGTTGGTATAAAAAAGGTGTTTACAAAATATATGACGGATGTATCTGAGGACTGTATAACCAGTTGACTTACTTGTATCACACTTGTATAGTTCTGTGCTCCTCATACACACCTTAACTAATTATGTTCACTGTGGAGAGTACCCACCGTTAATGGTAGTACCGACCACTTACTAGTATGTACAGTATGCACCGCCACATGACCGTCAGTGTTAATTACAGAGGAGCAATATCGGTACTGTACCGTAGTTTTAGAAGGTCCGGTATCGAAGACTGCAAAACCACTATTTTCAATACAAGTAGTTCTTCAAACCCTGAACTTGAACTGTCCTACTGTATACATATACATACAGTTCCATACAACTAACTTCACTGATTGCTTATACAATCATTTTCCACCAATGGACGTCATAACTCATAATCATTAACTCATAAAATACAGGATGCTCGTTAGTTAGTACTGGTAGTGGGGTGGCATGGGTACCCCAAACTGGGGAGGGTATTGGCGTGTTTGGGCCAACATCATTGCTGGCGGGGCTTCAAGGTGTGGCACTGGCTGGCTCCTTTTCTTCATACGGCTCGCCTGTCTTCTCATTCGTCTGAAGGACGCGGCGTCTGACGCAATTCGGGCATTAATGTCAGTGTTGTAGCAGTCATTTGTATGACTGGAGACTTCTGGAATGTAGTACCAGATATCGCCGTTCCACTTTCCGTACACTCCAGCAACCA
The DNA here is from genome assembly GCA_001600515.1 of Yarrowia sp. JCM 30694. Taxonomy (NCBI): domain Eukaryota; kingdom Fungi; phylum Ascomycota; class Dipodascomycetes; order Dipodascales; genus Yarrowia; species Yarrowia sp. JCM 30694. Next base: position 2,142,296 of record BCKF01000002.1, read on the forward strand.
CATCACGCTGGTGAGAACTGGCGGAGAAGGTCTCATTAATACACTTCTGCAGAATGGAGTCATTGCTGGTGTCATAAAGCTCTGTGTACCACGGGTGGTTCACCAGCCGAGTGACACGTTTATCTAGAGGATTCCTGTAACCATCAAGGACCGACGGAAAGTCAGGTTCATTCATTGAAGGCGCCACCGCTGGTACCACATACAATTTAGCAGGGGGAGGCGAAATGGGAGAGTAAGGCGGGGCAATGGGTGAATGGCATCTCTGGGCAACAGCAATGTTCTTCGGAGCGATTTTCCCGAAGGAAGGTGCAGGCGTAGGCAAAAGCCAGCACCACGAAACCTCTAGAGTCTCAGTACGCTGGGGCAACAGTTCCACTTCGACTGACTCTTCACTGATGTTATTAGACTTGACAACACCAGCACTGATAACACCATTCAGAATACTGGTGGCACCAGAACCTGAAGCAACTGCATATCGGACAGGCGCAAGAGGTGTAAGCTTGTTCCGTTTCTGGTCAGAGAGACCTCCAATCTGAAACTGACAGATTTCTCCAGGCAGCAAAGAGTAGCCGAAACTATAGATATCAGAACAACTTTCAAGCTCAGTCTGGTTCTTGGCTTCTCGCTTGGATCTGTGGAAACGACACTTGTAGTCGATAGCAACCTTTGACGGGTCAGCTTCATCAACTGTGGTCTCGCAAAGTACACCGGCAAGATCGGCACATGTCACGTGGTAGGCTCGAACACACTTGGGGAAAGAACATTGCACGCAGGCACCACGCTTAGAGCGGCAGTAACCACATCGCAGGTCAAGACGGCCCTTGGGGATGTTGTCGTAGCCATAAACAACACCATTCTCCACGTGTGTCTCAGGTACAAAGTTGGCACATACACGGTGGGCAGCCTTACCTGTAGAACCATCAAGGGGAAGGGTCTCGAAGTCTGGGATTTCGTTCGGACAAAGAACACAGCTTGCCTCACGTTTTCGTTTCAGAGATTTGGGAGCTGGCTTGGCAACAACAGGTGGCGGCACAGCAACATCTCGCTTAGTCTCCACCTCGTTGGGCTTGGGGTACTTCCGTGGCCGGCCTCTACCCCTTCCTGCAGCAGCCTTGGGCCTTGGTTTTGCTTTCGGCTTTGCCTGAGCGTGTGGCTTAGACAAAAGATGGTCATCAATTTCCGAGTCTGGCGTCCCAACAGATGCACCTGAATGGTGTACATCATCTTCAGAGTGTTCCGAATCAGAAGAGAGACCCAACATGCGACGCTCCAGCCGCATGACATCAAGACCAACAGAATCCGAAATGCAAAGGCACTTGTGGGCATGCTTTCCAATTGGAACCCACTGAGGAGTAGCAAAATTGACAGACTCAGCGCAGTTATATCCCAGGTTGTAGCCAGCATGATAACCATAAGGGAAAGTAATGACAAACTCTCCCTGATAGTGATGGAGTCGATTAACAGTAAGTCCATGTCGTTCCAGGTGTTGTGGCGATACCAGGAAGGTTTTGTGTCGCAAGAACTCCTTGCAAGTCTTATGGTCCTCTGGGAAAGTATCTGCCATGATCTGGTAAAACTTAGCCTCATCCTCCTGATTCACCGAGTACCACTGTTTGGGTGCTCCAAAGTGAATGTAGTTGATAGAATACAAATCGATATCCTCCAAATGCCACGCAAATGTCGACTTCCATAAACCACAATACAAGTATGCGTCATTGACCCCAGGGATTTTGATATCCAGCTGGTTCAACAAGTTATCCAAGTGTGCCACATTCCAAGAACGTGTGTTGTTATCAAATAGCGAGCCAGGCATGTCCGCGCCGTACATGGGCTCCTTGTATGCGATTGTCTTCCAATAAACCTTTTCCAAGAAGTCCATTCTTTCTTTCGTGAATTCAGAGTCGTCGAACCTGTAGTCGAAATCTTCGAAGATGGTATCGTCCTGTGGTATGTTCTTGCGCTTTTTGAAGTCCTTGCGCGACTCTCCTCGCTTTGCCGGTGGTTGATAGTCGGGTTGTTCACTCAGGTACTTCCACTGGGCTATGTTGTAAGACTTCTGCTTTTCGATATTCTGCTGTCGGAAGTGACCCGCATGACCAGAAATGTGCTGAACAATGGGATTCTTGATTTTAATAGCCTTGATAGTCTCGTCCAAAGCAGGCAGAGAGTCATGCCACTCCTTGGGAGGCACAATCTTGACAATCCCAGCCTTCATACCCCACTTGTCAATCTCCATAACGAATCGGTTAAAATCTTCAAACTGCTCCATAGTAGGGTGGAAAATTGGTACTCCACCACCACCTTCAGATCTTTCCCAGCCTGGGTCAGGTAAACATTCTGGGATGTCTTTGCCAGGCTTTGGGTTGGAGCTTTCAAGCACGTCTGACCCTGCTACTTTTCGAAAGGGTGCAGAGTGATGGTCAGACATCGCTTTTAGTCAAACCTCGGGTTGCAAATGTCGTTTAATATCGTAAATCTCCGTACGCGTGTAGAGAGGTATCAGACCATGGGCCATGAACATGCACATCCACCTTAAGGTTTTCAAACCCTAAGACACAAAGACCCAAATTGGGAAGTACTGGAGATATCAGATGATGCAAAACAAGAAATGGGGTCGAGAGCCAAAATTATCCACGATTAACTTGCCCTTTCAAACAGGTTGCTCCTAAATTTATCCATAAGTGTGCGACCAATTTTGAGAGGATTTCAGGAACAGCCTAAAAAATTTAAGAGTAGCTAGTCCAGCTTTTCCAATAGCTTCGTTTACCGTCATTATATGCTCTATTGTTCGTGCCTTAAGTAATTACACTCGCTCACTGTGTCTCATGTAACCGATGCATGCAAGATGACCACACTCTTGATCATCTTTATTCCTACAGCGTTCGTATCGTACTCGTATCGTACCAGACCCGGTAGACAACACTGGTACGATAGCACGTACTGTAGCTATTACACAGATGCACAATTCCGAAGAAAAAAAAATACAAGAACAAGTAAAAATGAATTTATTGCCACGAACTGTTAATGGTGGGGCATAGTGTCCCTGGGTGTATCCTTGCGATCGTTTGCTGTCTCATTAGGTTGCCACCACCACAACAATACGCGAGCCCTTTAGGCATCAAGCGGTATATTGTCTTCATGGGGCAGACTATCTTTATGAGGTAGCTATATTGCTTCTGGTGTGCCTCAAATCAAGTACCAGTATGTACATACAGCAGTGGGGGCATGCACATTACGAGACCCCATGAGAGTACAACGAGTACGATCGATACCAGTAGCAGCTTATTTACGTAAATAAAGCTCATGAAGTGATCAGGGGGGAGAAGTGGAGTTTGGGGCTTCTATCTCTCGCCCTGATTTTGCCCCCTAGTGTTTTATTTAAATTTACTGGAATTAAAAAAGAATTATAATTTAGCGAACTACAGGACGCGTAATTTAGCTTCACACGACTGAAAAACCTCCACGATGGACGACAAAAACAAAGACATCCATGAGAGAACATGGGGGGCTATAGAGGCGATACCGAGGCAGCTGGTAACCGATGGGAATAATCAAACCGGAGCGCCAGGATGCCATCGCATTCATTTTCTCCCCGCACAAGATACGGTACAGTAAGTTAAAGTGTCTTCATGATGGTGCAAACTTCTCACCTTCACATACCCATGTCTACTGTACATGAAAAAATCAACCACTACGAACACTATGACGGTTTCGAATAAACAGTGAATCAACTAGTGAATCAATAATACATTTTGCTATTTTAGTTTCGCTTTCGGAATCGTCGCTCAGCGGACTGCTGGGAAACGTGGACAACCTTGAGGGGCAGGGAAGAGAATCCGAGAGTCTTGAGGAGGTCGGCAGTATCGTTGTCAACCTGGAGCTGGTTGTCGGTGTGAGAAAGGTCAAGGGCAGAGATCTCGGGGACGTACTGGTCCTTTCGCTCTCGCTCCTCCTCCTGCAGCTTGAAGGAGATACCTCGGACGGGACCCTTCTGGATTCGCTTCATGAGGTGGGTGGTGTAGCCAGCAATCTTGTTTCGGAGTCGCTTGGAGGGGATGACAGCGATCTCATCAGCAAGTCGCTTGTTGGTCTCGAAGTCGAGGGTGAGCTTGGGGTAGTATCGCTCAATCATGACCTTGGAGGCCCGCTTGACAGTCTTAGTTCGAACTCGACCCTGGGGTTAGTAAAGGCCTGAAAATCACAATGGAATCCTTCTCGTCATTCTCGTCGTTGTCGCTGGCAGAATATCCTTGTCGTTTCTCAGTCGCAGTCGTGTCCATCACACTGTCACTTTTCCACACTCACCATTTTGTGCTATTTGTTACTGGCGAAAAGTACACTGGAAAGTAAAATCTCGACACCTTTCGTCAAAGTGCGCGGGCCTGCGTTGGGACGTCCCAATTCGGCAGCGCACGTGCCTGAGCTAAGAATCGGACTGTCAAATTTTAAAACGGAAGTCAACCCTAAACCTTTGACCAGCCACCACGAACATCCCAACCCAAACCCTAAGCCCCAAACTCGGAACACGTCACCTGTTTGTCCTAGAAGCCCAAATAGGAAAGCCCTAACATCCCAAACCACTGTCGTCTCCCTTGGACTAACCCAGACTGGACAGGCAGCAAGACCGACCAATAGGCCCGTGATTTACTACCGGGTAACACTGCAAAGCTCGCCTCAACATGGTCACCATATCGTAGCCTAGATCATAATAATGCAAGAAAACGACAGCTTAGAATTGAACCTGATAATTAGAAGTGCTTGCAAATATAAAAAATAGAATATGTCTTGAGGCTGGTTGGTGACAAGAATATACACACATCTCCACACTGTGGCAATAAGCTTTGGACACATACGTGAGAAATTGGCCACTACGCCGACAAATTAGCATCGCCGGTTGGAACGACGTGGCGCACAGGACAAACAACTGGACACAAAGAGGTCCAGCCAGCATTCACAGAACCAGCACTACTTTATCGCGACTATGACGGTCATCCACCGCAAAAATGCACCAACAAACCCCAAGGCCTCAGAGCCAGGCGTCAAGTGAGTACATCATACATCATGTCCCAACTGCAGTCAGCATGGTTTATATATTTTTTGCAGTTTGTCAGCAAGTGGTTGCTGTATAATTGCTCCAAGGTTGTGTCAAGCGAACGAAGGCACTAGAGTCCGCCGTTGACTCGATTCCGATACACTTTCATTTCCTCATGCTAACTAAATCCAGATTCCACTGCGACGTTTGTTCGTGTGATTGCACCAACCTGGTGAGGATCCGATGCGCCGAGTGCCAGGACTACGATCTCTGTGTTCAATGTTTCTCTCAGGGAGCTTCCTCCGGAGTTCACAAGCCCTACCACAACTACATGATCATCGAGCAGCATGCTTATCCCATTTTCACCGAGGACTGGGGAGCAGATGAGGAGCTGTTGTTGATCGAGGGCGCGGAGATGCAGGGATTGGGAAACTGGCAGGATATCGCCGACCACATTGGCGGTAGATCAAAGGAGGAGGTAGGCGAGCATTACAAGGATGTCTATCTGGAATCACCTGATTACCCATTGCCACCCATGAAGCGCAAGTTCGAAATCACGGCTGCTGAATTCGCGTCCAACAAAAAGGAGCGCCTCGACAAGCGACGAAACATGCCTACCGCCCTCCCAGTGCCAAAGCAAAAGCCCACTGCTTCTGTACCTGCTTGTCACGAAGTTCAGGGTTTCATGCCTGGACGTCTCGAGTTTGAGACTGAGCATGAGAATGAGGCTGAAATGACGGTCAAGGATATGGTGTTTGACCAGGACGACACTGATGCCGATGTGGAGCTCAAAATCACTGTGCTCGACATCTACAACTCCCGACTCACTTCTCGAACGGAGCGAAAGCGAGCCATCATCAACCACGGCCTCTTGGAGTACAGAAAGAATGCCTCTTTGGACAAGAAGCGTACTAAGGAGGAGAGAGAGCTTGTTAACAAGCTGAAACCCTTTGCCCGTGTCATGACGCTGCAGGACTTCACCGACTTTACTGACGGCATGATTATCGAGCTCCAGTGTCGAAGACGTCTGGCAGAGCTTCAGGAGTACCGACGTAACGGTATTACCACTTTCGATGCTGCGTCCAAGTACGAGCGAGACAAGACAGTGCGAGCCAATGCATTGGCTAGACTTCAGGCTCCCATCAACTCCATCAACTCCACAGGTTCTCGATACACCGCAAACTCTATGAATGCGGCGAACAACGCTCTTGTTCAGAAAACCAACAAGCAGGCTGCTGCAGCCAACCAGGCTGCCGCTGAAGCAGTAAAAATGGACCCCGATTCGGGGGCAGACACCTTGAGGCTTTTTAGAAAGCCCGTGGCCAACCCCCTCGACATTTCACATGCACCTGACGTGGAGCTGCTTTCCCCAGAAGAGCAGGTTCTGTGTTCGCAGCTGCGTATCTTGCCCAAGCCGTATCTGGCTATCAAGGAAACTCTGTTCAGAGAGCTTCTGCGAACCGGCGGTGTCCTCAAGAAGCGAACTGCTCGTGAACTTGTTAAAATCGATGTCAACAAAACCGCGCGAATCTATGAGTTTTTCCAGTCGCAACGATGGCTTTCATAGGTTTTTATTCCGCGATGCACCCGTATATAATGTCGAGTGGTACTCACTGTGGCATCCTGTATATTAGTTAATTTATTCAAAATGCAATATTTATACATGAAACGAAAATCAATTCAAAATCTAGATCATATTTTACCTGTTGGCTACATTCTGTAAGTGGTTTATTATACAATGTCCTGTTCTCTACTTGCGCGCATTTTAAACCTCCTTCATCGGATTTGCATGGTGTTGACGATGTGTCTCTTGAGCAATTTTCTCAATCGCAGTCGCCTAATGGTGACAACTTGTAGCATTTTAGTCCAAATGCATATAGAACAAGAGAACTCCATAAAATACACCTTGCAGATTGATGGTCCAAATGGGCAGGCACTTCGTCTCCTCACCGATCTATCATTTCGGTAGCCATGCTGTCATCGTCTATTTGTCATCCCGTCTGACTTTTCTCCATGCGTCCATCGAGCTATGCTTCCATCTCGTTGTCACCATCGTTGCGGTTGGCCGGCGCTGAGCCCGGAAACTGTGACACCACGACACCGTTCTTGTCGACGCACTCGAAGTTGTATCTCGACAAGTAGTGGGGCAACGCACAAAGCTGGGGTCCGTATCGAGCAGGGTTATCGTAGAGCTCGAAAAGGGGAACGGCAAGGAACGTCATATTTGATGGGACGAAGAAGGCGATTTTTTCCGGCAGTGAAATGAGAAACGTCTTTTTGCACTCCTTTGGTCGTGAAATGTGTGGCGGAAGGAACGGGTACATGAACACTTCGAAGTTGGGTCTCCACCACTGTGCCAGACAGTCGAGCACCTTCCATGACTTGGAGTTTTCGTGGTCCTCGCTGTTCTGGGGGCTCAGTTTGTCGGCAAGTTTACTGAGCAGTCCGGCCTCCTCGTCCTCCTCGTCGTGGTCCAAATACTCGCCGGGAAGCTTAAAAAAGTTGTTTGGAAGCTGGAGAAGGAAGACATAGGGCGTACCGAACTCGTGACACAGAAATACTCCCTCCACATACCGCAACATCCCCGATTCGTCGTACATGCTTTTCAGTCGTTGCATGCGCGCCTGCACAGACACATCCCTCTCAACCTGGGCGTCCTTCGTGGCGAACACGTAGTTGGAAGAGGGATAGAGTCGTATTGTCTGTTGGCGCGCAGCAAAGTCTTGCGTTGGTGGTGGAATCAGTGTGGTCTTTCGTGACGATTGCGGTATGGTCGTCATGGCATGAAGGAAACTATGATGGGGGTTTGTGTGTTGCTGCCTGTGACCTGTAACTTAGCTCCATGCATGGCCAATGTACGATCTGATTTCCACCGTGGCAGCCCCGAGGCCGACCATTAAATTACTCAGAGAAAATTACCGGAAGATGTTTTTTTTTTTTTGACTATAGCTCTACTGGACGACTGCTATAGATGATGGCTTGTCGTACCTACCACATGTGGCTAGTTTAGCATTGACACTTAGGTACCTCCCTTTGTTTTGGCACGTGACGTAACTGACCTTACAAGGTTCAGATCAACCATCTGGCCACACCATCAAACACAACCAACATGAGACTCGTGCCGTTCTTTATCGCCGCAGTCCTCGCCGCTGAGCCATATTTTTTTGATTCCCGGGGAGAGACAGAGCTCACCCCTTACAGCATAGGCGACGAACTTCCTCTCGAATGCATTAGACGAAACATCCACGACGGAGAGCATCTCTTTGATGAAAAAACCCACGAGATTCTGTATGAGGACTTCCCCATCTGCAGAGAAACCGGAAAGCCCCTGGCACTTCAGTACCGTGTTGATCAGGACGTGAACTGCACCATTGGCTTCTCCGATCACCTCTATCATCTCTTCCAGCTTTACATTCACGAGGATGCTCCCTTCAGCTGCAGACTCAGAGCCTCCAAGCAAAAAAACAAGAACGTGCTGTCAGAGCCTCCTGTTTGGCTCCCTCTGACCTTTACCATCCGTGGCCACATCCAGGAGTCTCATCTCGATATTGACCCCAAGCTCAACACCGTCATGATGTACTCGCGTAAGAGCGAGACTCCTGTGGTGGCTGCCGCGTTTTCTAGAGGCATCGAGACTGAGAGATACAAGAACGGCGACTTCATGCCCCTGCAACTCGCCGTCAGATGGTACCCGGGCACCAGCAATGATGAAACGTTTACTCTGCCCAACAATCCCGATTCCATTTCCAACTTCTCGTCCACGACCCTCATTTGGTGCGCTGCAACCATGATTGCGACTGCAGCCATCGTGACCGTTGTCTTCCAGGGTGTGATTTTCCCCCGAAAGCTGCGGTCAGAGAACTTTGGAACACCTCTCCCCAGATTTGCTGACTGGGGAAGCAGTAAGAAGGACTAAATATATTATAGAACAGTAAATACTACCATATGAATGTACAGATAACGATGTCGTGTGTTGTGCTTGTTGTGTTGTGTAAATATATATATTAAAAATGCTTACATGTCATCCTCGGTCTTCTTAATAACGGCCTTAAGCGCTCGCTTGAGGTTCTCGTCAATCTCTCTATCCACAGACTTTCCGGCGTTGAGGTACTCCCCAAGCTTCTCCTTGAACTGCGAAGCAATCTGCTTTCGCACTTGCTGCTGTCTCTCTGAGCTCTTCTTCTTCCAGGTCTTGGTTACGGCAACGTTGTACTTGTTGAGCGCAAGCTTGAAGGCCTCGGGGAAGGCAGCATCCAGAGGTGAGAGATATCTCACGGAGAGGGTGATATCATCCACAATAAGCTTGGCAATACCAGCAATGGCACTCTCAGTGAGCTTCAGAGATGGAGAGCCAATGTCATTGGTGATTTGTTGCATGACAGCCTGGATGACATGTGCGCACAGGTATTCTCGGTCCATGTCTTCAAACTCATCAATGAGTTCAAGGTACTGCCGCGAAAAAGACAGCAGGAATGCAAAGTGGGGAGCCAGGGCAACAGTGAAAGAACCATCTTCGTCCTTGAGACCGGTGTTGATCTCAGAAGAGTATCGAGGAATGGTCTCGAGAGCAGAGTCGAAAATGGCAAGAGCAATATCACCTCGGAGGGCGGGGTTGGTCGAGGGGTTGCCAAGCATGTCAATATCAGCCTCGGGAAGCGTCTTGAGCTCGGCCTTGATATCATCGTCACCGCCCATCTCGGACAGGTCGATGATATTTTCATCGTCAACCTCCTTGACTTCCTCCACCTCTCGCTGCTGATCTCGATCAGCAAGAATACCAAGCAGCTTTCGTCGGGTCAGAATCTTAGACACGTACAGCAACTCCAGCTTGGTGTACTCGAGCCACAGCTTTTTGCTTTCGGGGTTAAATCGAAGACCTCTCTGGAAAACAGATCGGGCTGTCTGTGCTGCAGAGTTTTCGTCAAACTCGTGCTTGGCGACCATGATCCAAATGTCAGCTCGGTTGGGGAAGAGCTTGAGCATGTTAGTATGGACGGTTGACAGCTTGGCCATCATTTTGTAGTGCTTCAGAAAAGCAATATGCTGCTTCCACAGGTCGGCATCGCCTGCAAACTTCTTCGTTCCACGATCGAACACAAAGTTGATTCGCCTTCGGCCAGCATAGTCGGAAATGTTTGTGGGAGGAGCAACGTTTCGGTTTCGGTTCTTCTTGAGCTTAGCGGCAGGGTTGTTGCCGAGTCGAGCAATCCGCTTCATTCGAAGAGCCTCGAGATTGATCTCAAAGTGGGCATATCGCAAGAAGTCGCGAGGTCGAGATTGTCGTCCAGTGATTCTGTGCTCAAAGTCGGTTCGCTTACGCACAAGCTGAGCAATCTCTTTTTTGTTGAAGAGACCTCTCTGTTCGAGATCCTCGAGCTCAGGAATGCTCTGTTCTAAGTAGAATCGTACTTTGTCGGACATCCTGGCGCTTGTGTGGTGGTTGGAAATATATTTTTCTAAAGTTCCAAAATTTCTACATGCTGCAGAGCTTGTAAACCTTAATCACCTTCGATGACTAAGTCGATGCGAAATGCTGGAACAAGATGAAAACAAGACTGTTTCATCAAAACGAGACTCGTTTAGGTAAACAAACAACTTCAAGTAGGTCTCATCCAGTATTATGCTCCCCAGTTTTAAAGCAACCTGTTTTTAAGACTACCACGTAACTGGGCCCCCCACGACAAAATAAAAACAGGACAATCCCTTATGCTATATGAATGTAATAAAATAATATGATCAACATCATCTAAGATGTCAGTTTTACCGCGCGACACTAAAGAAAGAGCTAGGACACAGACTATCTTCCGTAATCCTTGAGAACACCATCCAAATGGGTGTTTGTAATCTTGCTTCGACGGGGCTTCTTTTGCTTTTTGGAGCCGTTTCCATTGGCCTTGTTGCTCTTGATAGTGGCAGGATCCACAGACGTGGGCTTGAGGCCAGCCTCTTCCAGCTTTGAGGGCAAATCAGACTCCTCGGGGACCTTGATCTGGGACCACATGGACCGGAACTCGCCATCAATCATGCCGATGGGTCCACCCATGTTAGCCCACATCATTCGTGGAGAGTTCTCCTTCTTGGTACGAAGCACAATGAGATCTCCACTCTGCTCGAGCTCCTCGATGCTATCCAGACAATCGGCCCAGCCGTCCTTCAGGTCACGAACACTGAGGCCCTTGGCTGTAGGCTGGGACTTGAGAAATGCCATGAGCTGTGCCTTGGTACGGATGTTGAACTTGGGCATGTACTCAAATCCCTTCTGGACAGCATTGTAGGACATCTGGTCCATCTTCTTCAACAGAGGCACCAGGAAATCAGCGCTTTGCAGCGACAGATAGGATCGAATGTTCTCTATCGGCACAACACCAACCTGCTTCTTGATATACTCCACAGCATGCATCAACTGTGTAGCAGCATGGCGGCCAACGTTCTCGTTGAAGGGGTTCACGGGGGGAACCACCTTTCGCTTCTTTTGTTGACCACCGGCAGCCTCCTCCTCCTCCTTGCGTTTAGCCACAAACGACGGCTTCTGGATAGTAGGCGCCGATTTGATCTTGTTTTTAAACGCAGAGAGCTGGTTGTCGAGGGAGGACATTTTGCGGTGGACTGTCACAAGAGCTCTGGTGAGACTTACAATATGGGCATGCTGATGAACAGGGTTAGGGTTGTAGTCCCGATTTGGTTACTCATTGGGAACACTAGAGCACTGAGCTGGTTGGGAGAACAGGTGGTAGGGTGCACGGAAGCTTGAGAGTACAGAGAAATTTGCTGTTACCCGGGCGTAGCCACAACCACATATATACTTTTTGGCCGGCCCTGTTTTTTCTTCACCCCACTCCGCTTCCTCTGATGTCCGAATCGAGATGCTTTGCACGTCGTGGCAACAGGGGGAGGCGGAGGAGATTGACAAATAACAACCTAAAAACCATTGCTGGAGAGGCGCCCTTTACTGCTGGCGCTCATGATACAGTGATGACCTGAGGCGTGTGACATTCTTTTTATGTAATCGTTGGAGTATAAAATATCTTAGTTTTGTGGCAAAATGGGGCCTCTCCCGATGGGGCGCCGATTTGCCAAGATATTCCCAATGCGGAGAGTACAAACGACCAATGTTCAACCAAATATTGGTCTTCTGACCAGTCCTGGTTCAAGCATCCAAACGGGTGCACTGTTGTGGAATGCAACGAATGCAGCTCAGCCGGATGTGGCCTTGGCTATGCCAAAAACCTGGACCAAATTAGTGCGGCCATGTTTGATGTTGTCTTACTCACACCACCTGCGCCGCGATCATGGCACTGTGGCTATGTTCAATTTAGATTGCGGTTGTCGCAGTGCCCCTGAATATTCCGTTCTGGCTTCATTCCTCCCGTGAGTGTTTCGCGTGGGAGTTCGCATTTGACGTCACAATGCAGAGTAGATCCCCCTCAATGTTTATAAATAAAACTGTGGAATACGACTGTATTGAGAGTTATCAAAGAATTGATGGGCTAGGACGGAAGGCTGACAATGCGTTATCAGTCAATATACGCTACCGGAAGTTTGTAAATCAGCGGCAGTCTGTTTCACTGCGCATTAATAAGGGGCAATATGTACAAACAAGACACCATCACACGTCACAACTGTAAATACATAAGAACCTAACCAGATACAAAATCCGCATGTTATGACACGACAAATGGAAAGAGCTGCTTCACTGGTAGGATGTTTCCTCACCGGTATTGCGTGTGGTACCATGTACCTCTACTCAGCCTTCGCTCCTCAGCTTGGGTTGCGGCTCGCTCTCAACACGACAGACACGTCTAAAATTGGAATGATTGGAAATCTCGGCATGGCTCTCAGTGGTCCCCTGGCGGGAGTGGTTGTGGATAAACACGGCTTTCAAGCGCCTATCATCATCGGTGCCCTGTTCATGGGCGGTGGGTACACCATCATTCGGCTCTGCTACATCAATGTGGTAGATTCCGTCCCCACCCTAGCGTGTGCCATGGCGTTGGTAGGCACGGGAGGAACGTTTGGATTTGCTAGTGCAATGAAATGTGCAGCAGTCAACTTCCCCAACGCCCGCGGTGCTGCCACCAGTGTTCCCATGGCCGCCTTTGGACTGTCGGCCTTCTTTTTCTCCACACTCTTTTCCACATACTACGATGGAGTGACTCTGGACTTTCTTTTCGCCCTCGCCATCATCCCCACAATCATGCTGGCAGCTGGATTCGTTACCGTGCGTCCCTTGCCCCCTGTGCTTCACTCTAGAGGCAACTCGGGCATTGAGATGTACCCTAACAACTCCCAGCCCTCCAGCCCCATGTCCAAGGAAGCCGATGCTGATCTCAAGAAAAGCATCGCATCTTCTAACGGTGTGGACATCTACGGCATCAAGCTGATCACAGACAGCCAGTTCTGGAAACACTTTCTAACCATGGGGTTCATTGCAGGCATTGGGCAAATGTTCATTTACTCTTGCGGGTTCAGTGTCAAGGCACTGCAATTTCAATCCAAGACTGTGGCTGGAGCTCATGACTCTGAGCAGCTGCAGTCTCTCCAGGTGGGAGCCATTTCCATCGCCTCGTTTCTGGGCCGAATCGGTTCCGGGTACTTATGTGACTTGGCTGCTAGCAAGTCCCACCCGCGATCAGTCCTTCTGATTGCATCTACCGTGGCCTCCGTGATGAGCCAACTCGGAGCCCTGAGTGTCACAGAGGTCCACAACTTCTGGGTGGTATCTGCCTTATCGGGCCTGGCCTATGGTATCTGCTTTGGATCATACCCCACCATTTTGGCCGACTCGTACGGCATGAAGCACTTTAGCCAAAACTGGGGTCTCCTGTCGCTGGCCCCCATCGTACCGTCGTACTGCCTCAATCTGTGGTACGGCATAGTGTACGACTCGCACTCCATCGTTACTGAACGAGGAGCTCGAATCTGTACTCTCGGCGCTGCATGCTACCATGAAGCGTTCCAACTGTCGTTTGTATGCGTGACCGCAGTTGCTTGCGTTGTGCTGTGGCTGGTGTACCGGGAGTACCGCAAGTAGTCCGGCGGCACTGAATATTTATATAACCTCAAATATATGTACAATATATACAGTATACTTTGCAACTCAATGGGAGACCTCAAATTAAAGGTGGTGTGTTCAGCACGTGATGTCATGCACGATAAGATGTTTGTTTAAGGTCACCAAGCGTCCAACGTCGCGATTTCTCCACAATGCGACCAGCAACAGCCCCTGCATGGGAAGACAGGTCTTTTGACGACACAAGACGAAAGAGCAGTCACCTGATTCGCAACAACTTTGGAGGCTCCCTCAGATCAAGTGCCACGCTAGCCAGACGGGCCAAGAAGTTTGAGATCCCCACAACACAAGACGACTATGGGCTATTGAGTCGTGGAGAGGATACGCGGTTGGTGAACAACGAAGAAGAACAGAAGAAATACTTTGCGGCCATTCAGCGGCACTACATTCGCTTTTGTTACGACGCTGGAGATGGATCTGTGCTCAGGGCAGCCTTGAAAGCCGTGGAGAAGAGTCAAGCAGACAGCTGGGACACAGAACAAAAGGCTGGCAAGCGAGGTGGAGACAAGGACAAAGGGAAGAAGCCGGCGATCGACTCTATCATAATGTCTTTGCGAAAACTGCGGGAAGCCATGATTGCACAGACACCGTCGGATTTCATGAAGACTGTGTTTCTCTTTTCTGTCAGAGTCACGTCAACCATGGGCCACTATGCGAGTTATGTGCCTTCTGTCCTCAAGCTGCTAGAGATTCACGACGAACTACCGCTCACAAACGCAGAGATACAGGAGGTCTGTGGCGTGTACGCTATTTACTTGGCTGTTGTCGCTGGAAACGTCACTGAAGGATACCAAGTGCTGGACCGGAACGACTGGAAGGATTCGAGACTGCAGGCAGTACTGCGAGCGTGGGAGACTAAAGATTACGTATCTTGGGCCAAGCTGTACACTACAGAGACTGATTTAGGCAGATCTAAGATGATGCAGAGTGGAGATTCTCACATGGCCATGGAAGGTCTTAAGCGCATTGGCAAGTCGTATTTTTTCATCCAGAGAACTGAGCTGGAAAAACTGATTGGATGGAAGTGGCCTGCTATTCAGAAGGACCTCAATTGTGGGTGGAGACAGGAGGAGGATGGCCGAATCATTATTAGGGAAAGGAGACAAAAAGCCCCCCAGATCAACATCACGTGATTCATTGTGGCTCTTTCTGTCTAGACACTCAGCTGTCGCCATACATCCATTGGTTCATGTAATTAGTGTATATATTTATCATTCTAACTCGTTTGAGGCAAAATAGTGGGGATACCTCGTGGGGCAGGATTTTGGGGCATTGTAGCTGATGACGTAGAACACCAAAGGAGAATGTGACTATATGTACTTTCTCGTAAGAGTGCACTGTATATGATGTATATAATTATTTCCGAGGGGCCATTATCCAACATTATGGAATGCACCGTTTAATTTACATCACGTGAAATTAGCTTAAGTTATGCATGGTTCCGAGGGCTATTATACCAGGTCTTCTGACAGGCAGTTCGGAATCACCCACAAACCAACCTAACCAGAGCTACACATGGCTGATATCTCGCCCAAGAACACCACGGGCGGCCCGCGGGCAGGAGCCATGTCGGTGGGCCCTCCTCCTCCAGGCGACTTCAAGGTGGAGGAGTCTATTCAGCAGCTCAAGGATCTCCAGCAGCAAATCACAGAGCTGCGACACAGAATGCCCAGCCTGTTGAGAAGCTTAGCGACGATACAGGACTCGGACTCGGCTCAGGCCGTGTTTGGACGCACCGCCAAGGAGGCCACCATGCTCCAATCAAAGGTAGACGAGTTTGTCCAGAATTCGCGCCAGAGCCAGGAGATTTACAGGTACATTGAGACCCGCAAGAAGGAGCTGGAGTCGGGCATCAGCAGTGCTCCTGTGGCTATCAAGACGGAGAAGGCCCAGCCAGTAGTCAAGATGGATGACACGGTGGATCAGCTGGGTATGGATGACCTGGACATGTTGGATTTCAACGGAGGGGGCGATGAGACGTCTGCATTGTTTGATGATATGTACAATGCGTGATATCTCGAGCCCCCATCATTTTTTTATATATCAGCACTAATATATTTCATGTTTCACATATTCTAGACACGGCAGTGCATTTTTAATCAAGTCACGCGCCCCTTCTTGTTATAGGAGGTAAATCACATGTCCATGTTGACACAGGAGAAGTAATACAGGGAGTGGACCTCTTTGGGTCATTTTGGTAGCAATTTTTTTCTGCCCATCCGCCCGGAGCCCAAAATAAGTGAACGGGAACGCCCTTCTAATGAAAAATGCACTATTTCCACGCTTCTCTACGCTATCCCTCTTAATGGCGCGTTTCCTCACGGGGTCCACTGACAAGCTCGGATAAGCTTTCATACTGTGTTGTCCCACTACAGCTGCGATCTTCAACCCCCTCTGGACACGTACGTACGCAGACCGAAAAAGCCACACGCACCATCACTCAGTAATCGCATGTCGTACTACTCTCGTCGAACTCGGGACACCCAGGCTGCGCCTCCCGCGGCGGCCTCCAAAAAGGTGCCTATCGAAAAAAGCCAGCAGCTGCTGAAGTCTTTGCTCCGTGAATCCGACAACAAGGTGTGCGCAGACTGCAAGACTGCGACTCATCCTCGATGGGCCAGTTGGAACCTGGGATGCTTCGTTTGCATCAGGTGAGTACCTACGCCCGTTCCACGCCCCTAATCAGCTACTAACTCAGATGCTCCGGAATCCACAGAGGAATGGGAACCCACATTTCCAGAGGTAAGTTGGAGATACGAATCAAGACGACACAACAACACGGCTGTGACATGAACTAACTCAGTGAAATCTGTTGATCTCGATGCGTGGACAGAGGAGCAGCTCGCCAGCATGATGAAGTGGGGAAACACACGATGCAACATGTTCTGGGAGGCCAAGCTCCCTAAGGGTCACGTCCCTGATGACAACAAGATTGAAAACTTCATTCGAACCAAATACGACATGAAGAAGTGGGCCGCATCCACCACAGTCCCCGATCCCGATACCCTCGGTGGAGCCAGCCATGCTGCCGCCCCCGTCCAGGCTCCTCCTAAGGACCACAAAATCGCAGGACCTCCCCAGGTCGCAAAGAAGGCACCTGCCACCCAGCAATCTTCGCTGATTGGTCTCGACTTTGACGAGCCTCAGCAGACCCAGCACAGACCCGTCCAGCAGCAGCAGCAGCAGCAGCAGCAGCCCAAGCCGGTCCAGAAGAACGACGACTTCCTTTCTTTTGCACAGTCGCCCCCTCAGACACAACAGCAGCCTCAGCAGCCTCAGCAGCAGCAGCAGAGCCCTACTCAGCAACAGTTCCAGGCCCAGCAGCCCTTCCCATCTGCTTCTGCCCCTGACAGCTCTCGACCGGACCTGAAGAAGTCGATTCTGTCTCTCTATGCCAATTCGCGACAAGCACCAGTGGTGCAGCAGCAGCAGCAGCAGCAGCAATTCCAACAACAGCAGTTCCAGCAGCAGCAGCAGTTCCAGCAGCAGCAACCACAGTTCCAGCAGCAGCAGGGAGGCGACTTTGGTGGATTCGGCAACATGCAGCAGACCAACAGCGGATTTGGAAACATGCAGCAGCAGGCTAACAGCGGCTTCGGTGGCTTTGGCGGAGCTCCCCAGCAGCAGAACAATGCTCACAACGACTGGACCGACGCGGCCGCCCCCAAGAAGCAGGAGGATGACGTCTTTGCCAACGTCTGGAAATAATTAATACATTAATACATTAAACTAATTACGAGAAGTGAATATGGTAGAAGCTCCAAGTGAACATGATACAGAAGAGGCTCTTGGCTACGAGTCCGCGAAGTTATTAGTAATACAGGTTTATTAGACCTAGATAGTAGTAATATGTTTCCCCATAAATATACGAGACATGCAACAATAAGATAATTCCGACACCAAGATCCAACATGAGACTTTTCTTTCTTTTCTAAATCTAAGCCAGAGAAGTTCTCTGCTTCTTCTTTTTAGCACCCTCCGCGATTCCGGCAGCAGCCTTCTTGGGCACTCGGACCTCAGCAACGGGCTGGTACTTGTAGTCGATGCCCATCTCGCCGAGCTTCTTGAGCTTGGCGTCGAGCAGAGAGGCAGACTCCTTCTTGAGCTGGTCCCACTTTGCTCGAGATCGAGGTCGCTCGTTCTTGTACTGAGCGACCTGAGCTCTTGGCAGCACTCGGAAAGTCTTGTTAGCACCCTCAAACAGATCCTCGTGAACCTCATCCTCGGGGACAACCTTGCACTTGAGAATGTGGCCAAACAGCAGGTAGTTGTTCATGGTCTCAGCGGCCACCTCAGCCACCTCCTTGGATTCAAACTCGATGAAGGCGTAATGCTTGGAAGCGCCGGTAGATTTGTTTCGCGACAGACGCAGTCGGGTGATGTTTCCAAACTGGCTGAAATACGACTGCATCTGCTCCTCGTAGAAACCGTGGGGGATTCGTCCCAGGTAGATGACACCGGATCCGGCTCGCTTGCCCTTTGTGGTGGCAACAGCTCGGTTGGATTTGGCTACTGCGGTCTTCTTGACTGTGGCAGGGGTATCATCCATAACCTCATCCTCATCATCGCCGTCCTCAAACTCCTCCTCGTCGTCACTGCTCTCGAATCCAGCCTCATCCTCATCCTCGGAGGAGGAGAATTTGGAGAAATCGTCAGTGGCGGGGGCCGAAGCGGCCTTGGTGGAAGCCTTAGACACGCCGACCTTGGTGTTTCCCTTGGTGGCCTTGCCGCCCTTTTTTAATGCACTGGACTTCATGTTGTGTTTGTGTGTGTGAGAGGAAATCTGCACCTTCTACCGCTCACAAAATATTTTTTTTACTGCTGGGACAGAATTTTTGCATAAGCTTTTCGCATCAAAGTTTATCTGCAGGAGTAGTAGTTGGGAGTGGAAAGGCTGACTAACCAACTGAAGAAATTTCTGGCTAGCCAAACATGGTTGGGAGAAGAGATTTTCTTAAGATTAATTTTTTGAGCATTAAAACTGCAAAACAGATGGCCTGGACGAAATTAATGAATTGTGAACCCGTAAGACTCCTTTAACCTACCAGTACATTCCGTAGACGTATTCAGTATTCCTAGTAGGCGATGGTGTAACACTCAAGTAGGTCGGACAGCATGAACCTTATCCGATGGTGAAAAAAATATATACACATCATCGAACTTGCCTGAAAGGGGTCGACGATGGATCTCAGATGATATCAAAATGATTGCAACGATGTCTTCAACCAAATACAATTGACAGATTTCACTGTTCTTCAATGGCAACGTGCTAACTAATACGACACTAAATTTACGAGCCGTTAATGTGACTAACGGAACGTTTTTCGGCTCTCGGATAAACCACCGAATCTTGGGAAATGAGGTTACAGGGAAAAACAAGAGAAAAATCTGCAACAATACAATAGGTGAAGGCAGAAATAATAATTATCAATACAATGCTACGCAAATACAAACGAATTTTGGTCTATTACTACCACTGATAGTGGATAAATTACTTTATAGAAGTACTCGTCGAGACTCTTACTTCTGGGCAGGGGGGGCGGAACCAGCGGTGGGGAGGCCAACGATACCCTTGAAAGAGTCGTAGATGAGCCACTGGAGACCAGTGAGGGTACCGACCATGACGATTCGGACACCGAGACCGTTCCAGAGACCACCGAAACCAATCTTCTTGTAGATTCGAGAGACGGCGGCACCAGTGGACTCACCGGGCTGCTTCTCGGAGTTAATCTTGGAAACCATAACATCAGCGGGGTGAGAGACAATAGCACAGAAGACACCGGCAATGTAACCACCGAGGAAAGAGACACCAGTCTGGGCAAGGAAGGAGTAGTCCTGCTTGGGGTAGGGGAGGTAAGAGTAGATCAGCTCGACGGTTCGCTCGAAAGTAGCGAACTTAACCATGGTGTAGGGAACCTGTCGGGCCCACAGGGGGGTAAGACCCTTGTAGAGGCCGGAGACACCCTCAGCAGCAATCATCTTCTTCAGGCCATCGAAAGCACCGGTGGCGAAGGGGGGCATGGTGGTCTGGGTCTTGACCTTAACGGCCTCCCAGGGACAGAGCAGGACATCAGCAATAACCTCAGCGGAGGCGGAGGCGGCGAGGTAGACGAAGGTCTTGTACTTCTCAGCGTTCTCGGCACCGACAAGGTCACCGTACTGCTTCTTGAAGAGCTCGTAGAAACCGTACTTACCAGCACCCTGGAGAGAGTAACCGATAAGGGTGGCACCAACACCGGTCCAGATTCCACCAAGACCCTCAGAGGCAATGATAGATCTCCAGGCCTGCATGTTGGAGGAGTAGAGAGAGGGGTTCACCTGTCGTCGGCACTTGACGAGATCAAGAGGGGTGACGAGAGCGTGGGTAACACCGCAAGCGAGCATACCACCGGCGACACAGGTGGCGTAGAACTCAGGGGAGTAGAGCTTGATGCCCTTGGCCTTCTGGGCCTTGAGGACATCACCGGCCTTGGCGACCTCAGCCTTAGCATCGGCAACGAGGGCATCAGCCTTCTTCTCGACCTTCTCGACGGTCTTGTCGAGAGAAGATCGGACGTTGAAAGCACTGGCACGGGCGCCGTTAGGGTCAAAAGAGGCCTGGATGGCGGAAACAGAAGGGAAAAGAGCCATTGTGGTGATTTGATTCAGACTACTGATGGAGAAAAGGAAAACCCGGGAGGAAGGGATGACGAGAAAATAGGAAGGTGTCCCAACCTTAAATTTGACCCAATAACAACGCGAGTTGAATTTACCTTTGTCCGACAAAAGCTTATTTTGCACAAATCGGTCTTCACCTCACCGACAAAGTGACCGGAAGCCCCCTCTCACGGGCCATAGCCGTGCGATTGGAAATTCAAGCACGCCCAATTGGTCCCCCAAAGAGCAATTGTACATGTATCCGATTTCGCCTTCCGCTTTCTTGGCCCATTGAGCGGTTTTTACATGTACTATTGATCTAATGCACCAGCTGGAGGCTGACGTATATCCCTTGTTCAGAGTTTGGGTGGTTTTGTGCATGCTTCTCGGTTCTGAAGCAATTTTGGCTTTGCTCCAAACTTTGCCGGTCGGGTAAATTCGGGGGCTGACGGTAGGCCAATTAATAAGCTCGGGATGACAGCGTGGCCAGTACTTTGAACACCTGCTGACCTCGTCTGGTGACCCCAATTGCTTATAAATAGTGACTCAATCTTTAGTCACGGTGGCGAATATGTGTAGTAAGTGCTGACAGCCTCAGATTGTGTTTCTGGAGCTCGTCACGGGTCTGCCGTCCTGCTGCTTAGTCAACAGCAGCGAAACTCCCACATGCTTTTTTTTCAAGAGCCTAATCTAAATAAGGTTGTAGTGAACCTTGGTTGAGACTACAGTGTGTCATCGCGACGAATCCACTGGTGTTGGGAAGATGGTCGGCAACGGTTCGGAGATGATAAGGGCCGATAAGAGCGTATGTTGCTGTGGATGTCGAAAATGTGGGCGTTTTCTGAAGACGAAAGAGAACTCTGCATCGTGTCTCTAGCGATGCATGTATTACAAGCACGTGTCTTGCACAAACAAGTATGCTGGCTGTTTCAACACTATGATTGCTACTCGTACTCGAGACCACGCCAAGGACCATGGGGATTAGCCACTGTTGGATAGCCGTAGTTGCACAGAACCCCAACAGATATTTTCCGCAAGTTTTAAGACTGAGAACAAAAAAAAGCGATTGTTTAAAGAGGAAGGCCGGAGTTTCATAATACAGATCAGTGTACATAGCTGAGCGTCCCCGGGTTTAAGACCACTGTACGATTAATCGCGCACAAAGAACATAAGGTCTCAATTACACGCTGGCCCGTATTTACAGCCACAGATAACTCATTATACCATCTCCCTCATCCTGTTCAGATCGTTCTATCATCCATCAGATCCATCAATGGGTTCCGATGAATGCGTCAGAGACGCCAGTGTGAGTTTTGTCTGCAGGCTCGGGCCCAGTGGCATCGGATACTTAATCTTGAATTTGTGCATGGGCTTCTCCAGGATCCAGGGGAAACGAGCCAATCAGGTTGTACTAAAATGCGGTCCGTCTGTAGTTGTCTCCTTCCCCGGCCGGCCTGCTGTAGCAATACGCTTGCTTTTAATTCCACACGCGCATCCTCATTGCATTCTTTACTGATCTTCACTGTGCCTCAGGAAAACGTGGGGGCACAAGTGGCCCACCAATTGTGTAACAAGACGATGACAGGGATAATATAGCCGCTATTGCTCTCTATCATTAGCCGTGTCACTATAAATGAGGTTAGTGAACGTTGTGGGTACGCGACGCGTGTAGTGCTGGTACAAGGTTATGGGTTTACATATGTATTACTAAGCATCCAAGTCAATCCGCCGATTTACCAAGAGAAATTCACCTGTTTAGACACGTTTCTATGGTCTGAAAAGTGTTCGTGGACTCCAGCCGGAGGTCGTCGCGAATAAGGTTAGGTGGTTTATTTAGGCTTTGTGCCAAGTAAGTGTCCGAAAAGAGGTTAGGGTTTCTGTAAAACGGATGTGGTTATAAAAATGAAACACGGGTAAGAAGGGGGAAAGTGAAATTCGGGTTCGGAGGAACGGAAAAATACAATCCATAAACTTGTAATATACGGAATGACCTTACAGTAGCTACTGTAGTTGGATTAGTTGTATAGGAAGACTCAGATACAGTACACAGTACTCGTACTTGTGATATACGTACAGTATCATAAACTCGTTTATTGGAAAATCAGCAAGAAAATACAATAAAATACAATAAAAATAGACGACACGCTACAAACGGACAACTAGTAATTGTGATATTTGTTAATTAAATACATGGTTGAATCTATCCGTTCCTGAAACCCGAAACAAATATATCCAGTGTCCTTGCTGTTGAGCAGTCTCATAGACACCTCTACTGGAGAGTATATAGTGTCGACACTTCTACACAGTTGTCGCGTCACGACCACCATTAAAACCGATCCTCCTCATCACTGTCGATCTCCTGATCAAACAGTGTCGATGCCATGAGTTTCCAAGTAGCCAACAAAGGCAGACCGATAACATTGTTGTAGTCTCCTGCAATCTTGGAAATCAGCAGAGCACCAACTCCTTGGATCTTGTATCCTCCAGCAGCGTCCTTGGCTTCTCCTGACTCGACGTAGTTCTTGAGAAACTCGTCACTGGTGTCTGGGTCAAAGTACACCTCTGTAGACTCCAGATGGGTCTTGATGCAGTATCCGGGACTCACAGGCTCGTCCAGAGGAGCCACACAGACGACAGCAGTGAGCACCTGATGAGGCCGTTTATCATCCCGCAGCTTCTGAAGACTGATGAAGTGGTCCACATCGTTTTTAGGCTTCTCGAGAATCTCCGAACCCCGCAGAATGACGGTGTCTGCAGCAATCACGAGCTTTGGGGGAATCAAGTCGTCGATAGTGGCTTGGTACACAGACATGGCCTTACCTTTCGCAGTATCAACAACGTACTGGAAAGGCGACATGCTGTTTTTAGGAAGGTCTTCCTTGAAATGAGAAGGCACCACGTCCACATCTTTGCACCCGATTTGTTTGAGCAGCTCGATACGACGGGGAGAAGTGGAGGCCAGAATGACCCGCTCCTTGGCTAGAGCTTTGGCGAGTTTGTCCATGTTGTTTGTGCAAGTGAAAGGTGGTTCTGTTCTAGAGTAGAAATAGCCCAGCATCGCACATGCATGAACCTAACTGTAATATGGTGAAGTAAATATCAAGTAAATTAGACGGACTTATCAGGGGCGCTAATTAAATCCTTTGAAGCCTGGAATGTGGCAAATTACGCTTTAACAGGAGTAAATAACCGGACTTAGCGTTGGGGTTACAGCGAGACTTTGCACCGCCTTCATTGCAAGTGAGATGACCTAACTGGTACGTGCCAATAATTACTGCTGCCCTCAAAATACAGAATATTCCCAGCACATAATCTGGGAGATAGGCTTTTCTAAGAAGCCGCTTTACCCGGCTTGGGACACCTGGGAGAATGTACAGTTGAGCTTCAACAAATCATAGAAGAGTAATGGTTGCAAATCGCTCCTTAACGCCCCTTGAACAGCCAACACAAGTGAAAACACATACTGTTTTTGCTCATGTCCCATTCGTGAGTGATTGTTTTCTTTGTCATTTCTATTGATTTTCTAATAGTTTTTACTCATCATTAAAATCATTTTCAACTCCTTCGATCCTGTTCCTGTTCCTTCTTCCTACCAAATAAAGTTAGACCGGGTAATTTTTCTGAAAAACTATAAAAGCCACCGACCTCTCTGAACTTATTCTCTTCTACACATCACGCCAAATGTGCTGGAAATCCAGACCCGTACCGGTCAAAAAGTACAAGTCTGAGTCTCTGGCATACTTGACGTGTTCCTCCTGTTTCTGCCTCACTTCCTTATGCTCCATAGGTTGATGGGTTCTGGTGATGGAGGAGATCAAGCCTTCGAAGTCATACCCCTATTCGCTTTAGAGGGTATAGGTGACGTTGGATCGGGTAGATGCGGGACTGTCACAGTGTATGGTAGCTGTGTGTGTTACGTAGATACTACATTCCTTCTTATAGATTTTATTTAGCTCTTTACAAGATTGCTTAAACAATACCTTAATTGTTAAGCCTTTGCTAAACCGCAAACCTTTGCGACGCTCTTGATGGTTATAAGCCAGGGTAAGCGAAGTCACTATAGCTTACTCAGCAAGAACGAACGGGTCACTCAATCGGTCACAAGACCAAACGCTTATTCAGCAAGAGAATGTCGAACTTTAACTGCTTAATACCCCATCACAACATGCTGACCAAGACATGCTGACTAAGCAGGCTGTAAAAACGCGGTAAAACAAAATAAACACGTAAACACCAGAAAACAACTTGTCAATAATAGAATATAACCTACTCAAAAAATATTATATCGCCTTTGTGCATAGCCTGACTGGTCACCCCAGATCCGTTACCTGGGCAACCATCTTTATTTACATCAAACTCTATCTCTCTCACCAACATCACCACACCATGAGAAAGAGCTACAGACCATCAATGTCTGGTACAAGGCCCAAAACTCGTGCTAGTCTTGCTGTGTCATCCGGCATGAAAGTTCTAGTTCGTTGCCGGGGACGAAATGAGCGAGAAACGTCTGAAAACTCGTCTGTTGTTGTCAAAACCAGTGGACATAAAGGACGTGAGATAACTGTTGAAGGAGGTCCAGTGGCTCATACAGGAAAGACCTATACGTTTGATCGTGTCTTTGGTCCTGAGTCTGACCAGGGAATGATTTTCGAAGCTGTGAGTGGCTCTTTGGATGAGATGTTACAAGGATACAACTGCACGATATTTGCCTATGGACAAACAGGAACAGGCAAAACTTACACCATGACTGGAGATTTCAACTTGGACGAAAGAGGAGAGGCTGTGAACAATGCTGGAATTGTTCCTAGGGCTTTGGTTGAGCTGTTCAAACGATTGAGGTCCTCTGCTGGTGAGAACTCTGTGAAGCTGTCTTATGTTGAGCTGTACAATGAGGAGTTACGAGACTTGTTGAGCAGTCAGGGAGATAAGAAGCTGCGGATATTCGAAGAGCCTGGCAAAAAAGGCACACTTGTTCAAGGACTGGAGGAGGCTTATGTCAGAACATGTCAGGAAGCCATGAGTGTGCTTCAAGAGGGTTTCACACGTCGACAAGTGGCAGCTACGAAATGCAACGACATGTCGTCTCGATCGCATTCGGTACTCACAATTACGCTATCAACTAAAGAGTATACTGCTGATGGACAGGAGTACTTGAGAACTGGAAAGCTGAATCTGGTGGATTTGGCTGGATCTGAGAATGTGGGAAGAAGTGGAGCTGAGAATATGAGAGCCAGAGAGGCTGGATCAATTAACCAGTCGCTTCTTACTCTCGGAAGAGTCATCAATTCACTGGTTGATGGTACTCCTCATATTCCTTACAGAGAAAGTAAGCTGACCAGATTACTTCAGGAAAGTCTAGGAGGACGTACAAAGACGGTCATCATTGCTACAGTCAGTCCAGCTCGTGTTTCTATCGATGAGACGATTTCCACGCTGGAATATTCACACAGGGCCAAGAACATTAAAAACTCGCCTGTGGTGAATGAGACTACCAGTAAGCAGGTGTTTATTAAAGACTATGTGGACGAAATTGCTCGTCTGAGAGCTGACCTGGAGAGCACACGAAAAGGACAGGGTGTGTTTTTGTCGCAGGAGAGCTACCAAAAACTGCTGGATGAAAACGAGAGCCATAAAGTGACTATTGGCGAGCAGAAAATGCGACTGGATGTGCTAGAGGAGCGTGCAGGCAACTACGAGGGAAAAATGAAGGATATGGAGGAGCAGCAGAGTGTCATTATTAAGGGTGCCAAAGGGCTGCTAAAGGTGATGGACTCTGCTGTGGCTGAAGTCACAAAAATGCATGAACATGGAAGAATTGTGGGGGAGATTGGAGTGAGAAACGAGAGTGGTCTACGAGGATTGCAGCAGTCGGCTCCAAAGAGGCTCAAGTTGTGTGTTGATACTCACAACGACAACGTGTCTCAGTACATTAGTCGCACTTCGGAGGGACTCACAGCACTGGATGGATTGCAGGATCGAAACAACCAGTTTCTGGGTGATCTGGGTAGAAAGCTGGATGGAGCGATTGGTTCAATCCAGGCTCAGATCACTCAATTGGTGGCTTCCAACAGTCAGGATGCTGTATCAATGAACTCGTTGCTGGAACGAGTGTCTGAAGTGAAAAGCGAGATGAAGAGTAACATTCAGGCGTCCATGACACACATCCAGACTTCTCTCAGGGATGTAACTAGTGATCTGGAGAGCCACATTGAGTCGTACGAGACTCAATTGACGAATGCGCTTTCTCAGGTATCTTCCAATCTGTCCAATTCAGTTGCTGCAGTGAGACAGACTTATGAAGAGGTGCAGCAGCACATGGACCATGCAGTTACTGAGCACGTCAACACCACAGCTACATGCACAGAGTCGATTCACACCTCGATCGAGTCCATGGCTGCTGCTGTGGCTCGTCAGCAAGAGGCCCAAGCTGCTGCTGAAGCTGAGCTCAAGAACCGCATGAACGAGATGATCGAGTCTGCTCTCAAACAGCAGAACGATCAATGGAGTGCTGTGGTTGGCGCTCTCAAGAACGAGGTGCACCGGGAGATTTCCACTGTCGGTAGCAGTCTCGAGACTTTTAAGGGCGTGTATGGTGAATCTCGAAACAAGGTGGACTTTTCCAGTGTTGCTACTGCAGCACAGCAGTTGAACAAGGAGAGTGCAGACCTGCAGGTGGCGACACGGGGTGTTTTCGAACGTGTCGAATCTGGCCACAACGGGCTGTGTCAGGTGGTTGACTCTCATTCTGCGTCTGTGGCGTCAGTCATGACCCCTCTGGATTCGTTTGTCGTGCAGGCCACAGAAACGAACCAGACTTTGTCGCAGACGCGTGCCAAGCGTATGGACGACATGAGCAGTGCTTTTGAGGTGGGATTGTCGTCTGTGGCACAAACCATTCATGTGTATGCCGATGAGGCCCGAAATGACAGTGAGACGGTAAAGATCGGTCTTAAACAGGGTATCGAGAGCGTTGGACAGTGTGTGAAGCGTCTGGCTAGTGAAATCGATCAGGTATCTGGCCACATTGAGGAGCACTCATATGAGTCTTTCCCTAGTGCTCCCCCCAGAACAAGCTACGGAGACGTGACTGCTGAGTTTAGAGCAGTGGTAGAAAAGGGCAGCGTCAAGGGTCACCCCAGAGACCCGTTGCATGAGGTTATCAATGAGATGTAACCAAGTAAAGTATTATTTATCATGACTATTAACTAGACTGAAAAGAGTATCGTAGAATCGTAGCAGATATGAAGAATTATTATTTACCAGAATGGGTGTTGCTTACAGAATCGGGCGCCAAGGCCCACAAGACCAATATCTGCAAGGGGTATGATAGCGCTTTAGATGCCATATTAATTAATAGGGGATGAAACACACAATGGGGCCAACAATATTTATAAGAGGACAGAGTGACCAGTCAATTGCATAATCGTACAGTCTCGCAGGCCATGTTGGCACCACAACCTCCGTGAAACGACCACAATATACGTTTTTAAAGATAAGGATACACAACGTCTTCTTCTCTTATCACCACAAAACCAGCACAAATTCAGATATTCTCTCGAAATGCGACTTATTGCCATCGTTGCCATTCTAAAAGTTGGTCTGGCTCTCTCTCCACCTGAAGATCAACCTGTCAACCCCATGGGGCACATGACCATGGATCCCAGATGGAAAAGTGCCGAAAGTGAGCTTCAGGGCTTTTATACAAGGAGCTCGCTAGCCGGAAGTGAAGTCGATAGCCTCAACCACGATATGAACAACATCTTTGAGGAATACCACTCGACTCTCGCCGATTGGCCCAGTGAAGTGACACAAGCAGGAACAGCTGACAATCTTCCTCAATTCAGTGGAACTGTCACTGCACCAAAAACCATTACCATCACCAATGGGGCCATGGACATGGTTGTTCAGGAGGGCCCCGAGCCCACTGCTGATGCCACCATCATGCAGTCCGTTAACCCCGAAACCGGATCATCTTCTGTCCAATCAGCTGAACCAGACTCCACTCCCACGTCAGAGCTGGGTTCTAGCGTTGCCCCTACAGTTCCATCTCCTGCATCCACTGGAAGCTCCAACCAGGCTCCTACTCAGTCTTTCGGTGTCGTTTTACTAGCTCTAGGGGCGTTTTTCCTGTAATTAAAGGGGTATCAACAAAGGGGTCGTTAGGGGGTGGCCAGACGCCAAACGCTCTAAATTAGCCTCCTTTGTATTATCTGCATATTGCTCTGCTTGTGTGTGCATTGCATTATTATTCATTTAATTTAATTTAATTATTTTCCGAGAATATAAGATTTGTGGGGCGCATGAAAGTGCAGCCTCAATCAACGCCCAAACATGAAACTCGGTTCTCTGGCAATTCAGCTATCGACGGTCCTGGCAACTACCCCGGTTGTTCTCTGGCATGGCCTCGGTGATAGGTACGACTCCCCCGGAATGACGGGTGTTGCAGACCAAATCCGCGACATTTACCCGGATGTCTATGTGCACTCAGTTGGACTGTCAGAGGACGGCAGTAAGGACCAGCAAATGGGTCTTCTCGGCAACATTAGGGACCAGGTGGAGAGTGTCTGTGACCAGCTTGCGGCGATACCCGAGCTGAAGGACGGATTTAACGCCATTGGCTTTTCTCAGGGAGGACTGTTTCTTCGTTCATATGTTGAGCTGTGTCCTTCGTCCAACGCCTCAGCACCTGCTATCAAGAAGCTCATTACCTTTGGTTCCCCTCACAATGGTATCGCTGACATGCCTCTTTGTGGCCCCAGCGACTTTTTGTGCAAGTCTCGAAACAAGTTGTTCAAGAGCCAAGTGTGGACGAAAAACTCCCAGAACAATGTGGTGGTGGCTCAGTACTACAGAGACCCCAACCACATGGACGTGTATCTGGAAAAGTCGGGTTTCCTAGCTGATATCAACAACGAGCGAGAGGTGAAGAATACTACCTACAGCCTGTCGTCTCTTGACAAGTTTGTCATGGTCATGTTTTCCGAAGACACGACAGTAGTGCCCATGGAAAGTGCATGGTTCCAGGAAGTCGATCTGGAGAGCGGAGAAGTGACTAATCTGGAAGACAGAGAGATTTACAAGGAGGATTGGATCGGTTTGAAGAAGCTGGGGAAACGAGACGCTCTTGAGTTCCACACGGTTCATGGCCAACACATGGAAATCAGTGATGATGTCATCGAGACCTTTGCTCTTCGGTACTTGGGCGACGATGATGACATTGTGCCTGAAGAGTTCACACTGGTCAACCAGGGTAAATAGGATAATATATTTATATGATTGAATGACAACTGTTTGAGAAGCGAAGAAATGGGGTTCAGAACCAACTGAACTACTGGATGTGCTGGAAGTATTGATTATTCAGAAGGGATAAGTCTCGACACAGCAAAGGGGACAGAATCTCAAAGACTTGAAATAACTTCCTAGTGCTAAAAGAAGCTAGCTATATGAGTTATCATCTATAGTTCAATACGCTCCAAATGTCACATGGCGTACCCGTAACCACCACAAGAAGCAATTTGGTGCATATGAAGATGTAGCTCAACGCTTTTGAGGTGGAGGTCACATTAATGATTCCATTTGAGTTCTTTTATTGGCAAATGCAAGCATTTCTTTTTCATAGAGCAAGAAAGAGAGCCAATGATGGTTGTGGAGACATGGTATACAACTTCCAACGTGCTACTAGATGTATAACCACAAGCCAAGACAACCTGCAATTGGACTCTCTTTCAAGCAAAAACGCCGCACAAGGTGGAGAACAGATACAAACTTACATTGCCGCCTTGTTTAAAATTGATCGCCCAGTTTTAGCTCCAGCCGTGTGTTCTGGAACCGCCTCTCAGGATACGCATGTAACCAATATCGGACCAATACGTCTTCCATATGCTGCTTGACAGGAATTTCCGCGGAAAACGTGGGTTATAACATCAATGAGTGGACCCTGACTCCCTAGAATTACGGTGAGCTCATAACTATTACACAGCTAATTTCGCTCAGTAATTGGGTGAAGATCGGCAGAGGGATCGCAATAATAATCTCTTATTTGCTGAAGTTCGACTTGATGGCTATTCTGAGCGATCACCAACGGTTGCAAGTTGCTCCACGGAGCTTTTCTTCATCCTTTTTGACATTTAATGTGATTTAATTCGCTTTTATTTGCGTGCCCATGTGCACGGTGTACCTGATGCATCCCTGTTGACTCTCCACCCTGACTCAATAAGTGGATCTACGGCTCTGGGACCTGAAAGCTACACCCAAAAAGCAATTTGTCTTTGTTCCTGTAGCGAACCCTGAGATTTTTAATTGCCTCGAGCCAAAACTGTCAAACGGCACCGCACTAAGGGCTCAGGGTCTAATGTTAGTGCACGACCACTTATTTCCTCTCCAGCCTTATCATATCAAACACGTGCTATCAGAGTTGGAAGAGGTGCATTGTAGACGCGAGAGTCTTTTTACAAGAACGGAAAGAAACGTTGTTCTTTGGGTGGGCATCTGAAACGATGACAGGGTCCTAATCATGACAGCTGTCATGGAGTTAACACGGGTAAACTGCTACTCAAAAGGCATGAATCCAGCAATATTGCTACACCTCCAGACGCTTTTATAACCACTAAATACCGTTAAACCAGATCAGGGTTTGTTTCACTTTTGAAAAAAGCAAAGTTTCAGGCCCGTTTTTCACTCGAACCTTTGGTCCTTGCGTTATCTCTCTACATGGTGTCTCAGAAAGGGGTAGTCAAGCACGCACAGCGTATTAAGTGGGCCCGGCTAGGAAGCGGCGTCATGCATCAAAACACGAGCACGAGGACACACTCAACACCTCATAGGAGAACCAATATCTCGTGTAGCAATTTCCGTGGAACTATAACGGTTGTCGACACCGTTAGGATTTAGCAGTGCTTTTTTCTGGAAACGTGCTTCGCTTGGCAGCGATCTTGGAAACCGTTTTATGATAATAGCGGGGGGTCTAAGGTATTCCGTGGATGCATGTGTCGAAGCGAACCTGTAGATCCCTGCTTCCAGAGTCAAACGACAAAGATATATAGTAAGGGAGAGAAGCAGCTGACGGCTCCTCGAAACAAGCCACAAAAACATCCTTTTGATGATCGCTAACTTGTTGCAGCTGCTGGTGCTGGTCACCTTTGTCGGAGCCTCTTATACCCCTACCAAGGGAGCATGTGATGATTCTGACTCCAACCTGCTTCGAGGAGCCTCTGGTATCTCTTCTGACGAGGCTAGCTACATTGGATCCAAGCAGAGCATCTCTGACTCGGCCTTCCAGGCCTACCTGAGCCACGTCAACGTCCCTGGTCTAGATACCAACCAGTCTGCCAACATTGCTCTGGCCTTCTCTGGAGGAGGATACAGAGCCATGCTTTCTGGAGCCGGACAGGTTTCTGCTCTGGATAGCCGAAACCAGATCGCCAACACCATGGGTGGTCTTCTGCAGGCCTCCAACTACATCGTCGGATGCTCTGGAGGAGGATGGCTGGTCGGCACTATTGCCATGAACAACTTCCCTACCATTGCCGAGATTAGAGCCAACGGTAACCTCTGGCAGCTCAACGACAACATCCCCTCTCTCACCAGTATCTCTTCTTGGACTGCTTTTGGCCGATACGCTGGAATTGTTTCTGCTGCTCTTGGAAAGCGTCTTGGAGGATGGAGAATCTCTTTCACCGACGAGTGGGGTCTCCTTGTGGGCCGAAACCTGGTTGACAAGAACGGTCCTGCTACTACTTGGTCCGATATCTCCGTCACTGAATCCTACCTCTCTAACCAGATCCCCTTCCCTATCATTGTGGCTACTGGTCTTGACAGCGGTGACCAGCAGGAAAGCTCCATCACCATCGACAACCCTCTCATTGAGATGACCCCCATTGAGTTTGGATCTTACGACAAGTCCATCAACTCCTTCTTCACTACCTCTGCCCTCGGAACCGCAGTTTCCGATGGCAAGCCCACCTCTTCTCAGTGCATAACTGGATTTGATAACGCTGACTTCATCCTCGGAACCACCTCCAGTTTGTTCCAGGGAGCTACTGGATGGGAGAAGACCATGTTGAACGTGGTCGGTGTTCTCAACGGAAACATTGGTGCTAGCGCCATCTACCACCCCAACCCCTTCAAGGATGCCAATGCTGTCAGCTCTCCTTTCAACGGAGACACCCTCTACGCTTCCGATGGAGGTTACTCCGGTATGGTTCTGCCTCTGTGGCCTCTCATGCAGCCCTCTCGAAACCTCGATCTGGTCTTCTCCTTCGACAACAGTGCTGGAGCTCCCGGAAACACTCCTGACGGAACTACTTTGGGCCACACCAAGCAGAAGGTCACCGACGAGATGGGAGAGGGAGTTTTCCCTAACGTGCCTTCCAGTGCTGAGTACATCGCCAACTACCAGACCAAGCCCGTGTGGCTCGGATGCGACGTCTCTGGCCTCAAGAAGATCCCCAACTCTGACAGATACGTACCTCTGATCATCACCATGGCCAACCATGCTATCGACTACAACTCGCTGCAGGAGACTACCAAGCTGGACTACAGCTCTCAGGAGCAGGACGGTATGATCTCCAACGGTTTCGATGTGGCCTCCATGAGCGGAGACCTCAAGTGGGCTCAGTGCGTCGGATGTGCAGGTGTTCTGCGAGAGTTCCAGCGAACTGGTAAGGAGCTTCCTGATACCTGCAAGGCCTGTCTCAAGGAGTACTGCTACCAGTACTCTGGCTAGAAAAAGAGCCTCTTTCTTGTATGTATTTATGTGTTACAGATTCAATTAATATATTTCTTTCTTTCTACCCATCTTAAATAGGTCCTCTGAAGCTGTAAATAACTTTGGCACTCATAAAATACTCTTACAACACTCAGAATAACCGTTAAATACGATTCTTGATTATCCTGCATACTCTTGCATACACTTGCATACACTTGCATACACTTGCATACCCGTACTTTATGCTGGGACCAAATCAGGTACTTTATGGAACTTTACACAACATTTACTAAGCCAGCAGAACTCGTATAAAGATAAGAGATAGTTAATTTTGGCGCCCTTACCCAGGAGATTGCAATGCAGTTTTCAGATTTAAAATCGGAGGTGTTTTGGCCATTTTAGAAATTCAGCCTTTGAGACTGTTCTGAGAGCCCCTCAACTAAACACGAAGTGTTGTGATTGCTCTCATACAGCCTAAGAGACTCCCCAATACATGGAAATAACACAAACACGGAGTATGAACCAGGTTATTATCCTTTACTAACCTCTACCGGTCCAAAAACTGTACAGTGCATACTGTATGTACTGGATGGATGTTGCCGCGGAGGGAGGGTACCCACCGTTGATGGTAATACCGACCAGTAGAGAAGTAAAAACAAAAAAGAGCGTGTCAACTGAGGGATTCGAACCCTCGCCTCTTGCGAGATCCGAAAGCCAGATTTCTCTCGCTAAGCTTACACTTGAGTCGGACGCCTTAGACCACTCGGCCAAATTGACAATCACGTGAGCAAACCTAAACCTAGTTTAATTTGAACTAAAATTTTGCTTACTAAGCCCGCGAAAATTCCGTAATATCTCGATGAATAGTAAAAAGTGACTTCGCCAACAAGACGGGTTGTATCAAACATTCCTTTGAGCACATACTCAAGCCTCCAATTCTCATCTATCTCTCACACATGTGTCATTAAATGCATTTTTGTTTTACGTACATACTACATCATCAAGTAACCTCGTCTAAGCCATAGAGCATTGTCCGTACGCCAAGGTTACCTCTTGGCGGGATCACATCCCACGTCTAAATTACGCCATAGAGCCGTGGCATCTGCCTGACTCACGGCAGGGCTGGACAGGTCCAAATCATCGTCAAACTCAAACCGCTTAGTGTGCAACGGGTGCTCTCGTCTAACAAGACCCTCCACTCCACTCATCTCATACGAGACAGTCAGCAGTCCAGTCTTGATGAAGTAGATGCCCAGTGCAGCCTCCAGGCTTTCCACAGCCCCCAGATTGTTGCCAAAGGGAGCTTGTGCCACATGGTCCTCAGGCAGCTTGTCCAACACATAATGAACCATGCGCTCCAAGTACATGCCCGGGTAGAAACAAGGAATGAGTTCGTCATCGATGGGCTCCCAGCCGTTGCTTTCAAACGACACCTTTAGGTTCCGCAGAGGTTCAATGACCAGGCCCATCTGCAAGCACTGGAGCAGCATTGGGAACAATGACAAGCTCTGAGGGCTGGTGTTCATGACCCAGCCGCACGTCCCTGGGGAGTCCAGAAACGGGGTTCTAGCAATGAAACCACCAGGAGTGACGCACATGGTGTGGATATGAAGTCGCTGGACCCGATGGAGTAGGGTGTCGATAGACAAGGAGGCCGACGAAATGACCATGACGTGACGAGGAAGTGTGGATCCCAGCTGGGCGTCGTAATTGTCTCCCTCAAGGACGTCACCAAAAATGGCACCCACGGCTCCTGTAATGTCGCGCTCGTCAGACTGCGACTGTGTGGTATCTCTGAGGTTCTCGATTCGCACGTGACGAGGGTGGCTATTGAACACGTAGATTCGGGGGTATAGTGCAGCAGCAGAGGTGTAGAGACTGGCGGCCGTTTCGATGGCTCGATCGAACTCTTCAGGTGACATGGCAGCTGAGGTATCAACGAAGATGGCCATGTATGTCTGGACCCGCGGGTATTCAGGTACTGTGATGCACGTGGACATTTTGAGCTGGTATGTGACGTTTTGACCTGGTTTGGTAGACACCCGGGTATCCAGCTGGTTGACGCGCGTGACAAGAGTGAAAGGGGGCACACTGATTTTGTCGGTGGCCACAGCCTTCGTGTGGCGGTTGCAGTCACGCAGCAACTTTTCGTCAGGGTCTCGAGATTGCACAGAAGTACATGGTGACGAATCGGGGTTGACGAGGGTAGAGGACACCTTTGAGTATGCCGAGTCACCGGTATCTGCCGAGGATTGCTGCTTGTGCACCTCGGCATGCACTGCTACGGTTTCAGCGCCAACTAGACGCTTGAGACCAGCTAGGATACGTGGCATTGGCGTTGTAGACAGCGGATCGCAGTTTTCACGGTTCTCCACACCAGTCTGAAGTTCCTGGAGGACTCTCATGGTATCGCAGGGGTATCACGTGGTTGTTGTGGGTATTTTTTGGTATCGCTGTGTTGTTGTGGGTATCTTTTGGTATCCTGTGTGTTTTTTTTGTGTTAGGGTGAAAGTGTGTGTCAGATGGTGACAAGGGTCCCTTTTAGTTTGTGCTGTTTCCGTTTGTGTTTTTGGTTGCCTGGGACAGCAGCCCCTTTAGAAATAAGGTTGATGGCCATATATCGTGCAGCAACATCATCAATGAGAAACCTAAGGCTGCAGTGGGGTGGTTCTATTTTCGTCAACACTTCACCTGGCTTGTCTCCGACGAAGACAGCTGAAACAAGCACCAAAAGAAGGGCCCATCGACTCTCTCACACCACCGACCCTGGAAAAAGACAATGGACGTGGAAATGACCGATGTCAAGGAGCCTGTGTCTTCCTTGTACTCTGGTACCCTGGACCAATGGATTGAGCAGCTCAAGGAATGCAAGCCTCTGACCGAAGGAGAAGTTGCCACAATGTGTGACATGGCCCAGGAAATCCTGCAGCAGGAGTCCAACGTCCAGGCTGTGCACACCCCCGTCACAGTGTGCGGAGACGTGCACGGACAGTTCCACGACCTCATGGAGCTCTTCTGTATCGGAGGCCCCTGCCCAGACACAAACTACCTGTTCATGGGAGACTACGTGGACCGAGGCTACTACTCGGTGGAAACCATCTCGCTGCTGGTAGCCATGAAGATTCGGTACCCCAACAGAATTACCATTCTGCGGGGCAACCACGAGTCTCGACAAATCACACAGGTCTACGGTTTCTACGACGAGTGTCTGCGCAAGTACGGCCACGCAAACGTCTGGAAGCGCTTCACCGACCTCTTCGACTACCTCCCTCTCACAGCTCTTATTGAAAACAAAATCTTCTGCCTGCACGGAGGTCTTTCTCCCACAATTGACACTCTCGACAACATTCGAACACTCGACCGTATCCAGGAAGTGCCCCACGAGGGTCCCATGTGCGACTTGCTGTGGTCAGACCCCGATGAACGATGTGGATGGGGTATTTCACCTCGAGGAGCTGGATACACATTTGGACATGACATTTCAGAAGCCTTCAACCACGCCAATGGCCTAGACCTGATTGCCCGAGCCCATCAATTGGTCATGGAAGGCTTCTCTTGGGGCCAGGACAAACAGGTGGTGACGATTTTCTCAGCACCAAACTACTGCTACCGATGTGGTAACCAGGCCGCCATCATGGAACTGGACGAGCAGCTGAACAAAAAGTTCATCCAGATCGACCCCAGCCCCCGGGAAGGCGAGCCCACGATTAGCAGACGAACCCCAGACTACTTTTTGTAGTTTCACGAGGTCACTAATGCCGTATATAACAGGGGGGTATTTATACATTCATTGAAGAAACTGACGTAAATTAATACGAGTAGACTGCACATATTGGAGCACAGCATGGAAAAATTATTGAGATGATGCCAGCTCACTTGTTTCTGCACTTTATGCTGGGTACAGGACACCTGTATTCAACCCTGGTACTTCATGCTAGATATCGATAACTTATGCTGGGTCCAGATAATAAACGATGTTGAGTATTTGGGCATCTTTAAGCAATGGTATACTGATCTAAATTTACTGTAGTTCAATAGGTCAATTGTCTATATACTGTTATTTTACTCCAGCACAACGTACTTCTGGAGGTTCTCGGGAATAGTGAGTCCCTTGGATTCGAGCCACTTCTTGCTGAAAAGTCGGTCGGCGTATCGGTGAGCACCGTCACACAGCAGCGTGACAACCACGTGACCAGGGCCAATCTGCTTGGCAACCTCGTAGGCAGCCACCACGTTCAGACAAGACGAGGCACCCAGGTACAGACCCTCCTTATCCAGCAGGTTGTAGACCATCTCAATAGTAGCCTGGTCGGGAATCTGGACAGATCCGTCAACCTCGGCGATCTCGGGAGCCAGGTTCTCAGTGACTCGGCCCTGACCGATACCCTCAGTGATGGAGGATCCTCCTCGCTCAGTCAGCTTACCTCCAGACTGCACATAAGAATGCAGCACAGATCCGGGAGGATCGGCGAGAATGCACTGGACTCGGCCGTGGGACACGTCCTTGAGGTATCGCATGGTTCCGGCAAAAGAGCCTCCGGTTCCGGTAGAGCAAGTGAAAGCATCGATCTTGCCGTCAGTCTGGGCCCAGATTTCGGGACCAGTGGTCTCAATGTGAGCCTGTCGGTTGGCCACGTTGTCGAACTGGTTGGTCCACACAGCGTTACCCTTTCCGAGCTTGTCGGCATGAGCCTTGGCCAGATGGTTGTAGTTCTGGGGGTTGTCGAAGGCCACGGCAGGAACAGGGTACACCTCAGCTCCCAGCAGACGCAGCAGGTCAATCTTTCCCTGGGACTGCGTGTTAGGCATGTAGATGACACACTTGTAGCCCTTGGCTCGGCAGACGTGGGCCAGACCGATTCCGGTGTTTCCGGCGGTTCCCTCCACAACAGTTCCTCCAGGCTTGATGAGGCCCTTTCGCTCGGCGTCCTCAACAACATAAAGGGCGGCTCGGTCCTTGACGGATCCACCGGGGTTCATGAACTCGGCCTTACCGTAGATCTCGCATCCAGTCTCATCTGAGAGGTGGTTGATTCGAATCAAAGGAGTGTTGCCGATAGCACCGTTGAAGCCATTAGAGGCGACCAGGGGCTTGAAACCGGCCTGGTAGGAGGTGGAAGACAGGTTTCGAGAGACACCAGAGGTGACAGCTCGGGCGGCACGAGCCACTCGAGTCACAGAGCCAATTCGAGACATGTTGTGTTAGTGAAGAGGTTGGGATCGTGGCTGACGGTAATGTATGCACGTCTGGAGTTAGAGTTTGGCAGATGGATTGGGCTAGAGTAAGGAAGCTTGTAAAAAGGGATATAAATGAGAGGTTAGAAGGGTGTTCAATATTTGATTGAGTATTAGTTAGATATATTATCAATCATTCACCTTTTATTTTCCATTGTAGCTTGTTTTATGCCGATTCTAGAGTGTGGTTGAGATTTGCGCCTCCATCAACCAAAATTCTTGTTGATGACTAAATTCGAGCAACAAGGTCAAACCTGGGCCCAAAAGTTGTATTAGATTGATTCGAAGTGACAATAGAACAGGTCCCAGCAACTAATTCTCTCTATAACCACCTCAAACTCCCTCAATCCTCTATTATGCAGCACCGCACAGATCACGTGCTGTGGCGTAAATTCAAATGCATGTGGCGTAAGCCACCCCAGGCACAGCGAAAGATGGGCACGTGAACGCTTTGACTTCAGAGGACCGTTGCACTCGCACTCTGAAATTAATATTGCAAACGTTGCCCTCAACGTTTATGGACTCTTTTGATGCAACACTGACGAGCGGTCTTGCTCCCAAACACGGGTTGCTCTAGAATAAAACATTTTCAGAACCGGGTGCAAAAAATCCTGTTTGTAGCTTTTCCAACTTTTGCTTGGCTACAACAAACCGGGTATATGTAACGGACATGGGCCTCATCGGTCTTCCGTGTTTGCATGCACCGTGAGTCGGGGTACATGAGATAACGGCGATAGACAAGCAAGCTGCAGGGAGTCCCAAAAAAAATAGAGACGTCGGATTTTTTCTTTATTTAGCAAACAGCAGTTTAACACTCAACGGCGAGGGGTTCTATCTGGGCGACAAAAGTGAGTCTACGGTGGCAGCCACATAATATTCGCTCCAATAATATCGGGGGTTTGGAAAATACCATACTAATGGACATGTCAAAGCGGATATAAGAAGTAAACAAGTGTAAAGTGACCGTGGGACACGCCCGACTGGTCATCCGGGCATCCGGTGACGCAAACAAAGAAAGCCGAGTGTTACACCTGAGGCTTCGCCTTTCTGGAGGGGTCCACGATCCACGTGCTCGCATACCGTGTTTTCGATCCTCCAAATAAGGTTCATTTGAGCCCAATCAAGAGCCAGCTCTGGGCCATGGGCCGTGGTGAGAACAATTGTGGAATGGAGCGTGCGCAACAAGAGAAAAAGAAAGAGCTCACGTGTGTTTGTAGTTGAATAATTTTCCTCACCTGATTTTCCATTCCTGTCACCACCGACGATCGGATACAGCACAGCCCAACATTTTTCTTGTACCAGAGCTCGTAACCACACTGCAAATCCATGGCAGACAGAATACACTATCGCGCACTATGTAGGCCAATGTTACGGGTAGTATTGTGCGATTACGCCGCCTTGGAAATAGTTGCATACGTGCCGTATCTTATCACATTCCAGGTAGCAATACTGACACGTGCGAACCCCCCCCAAAGAATGTGTCTTGTAACCGCGATTACCTATCACTGTCTTGACACGATGATAATATTTTCCACAGGGGGCTCAAGACGGTGAATACGGTGAATATATATACAGGCAGTTTGCGATACGCCTCCGTGGCTACACATGACCTGCCACGCTTATCTGGGCTCTAAAAACGGCCATATATGACGCTTAGGTGCCCCGGTTTTCCTTGTTAAATGTTCCTTCGCCCAGCTCAACCATCATAGTTTGGCCTTTGACTTTTCGCTGCGTTAGCTTCGCCCACCACCAAACTCAAATCTCTCAGAATATTTCTCCTGTGTTATCCACCACTACATATTCACGGCATAAAAATTACTAGTGACCCAACGAGACACAAACACAGACTGCGACCACCTCAAACACATATACTAGTAAGTAAACCCTGCCCCCCACATTCACACACATGAAATGAGCCATCCACCACCAAGTCAAAAGTTGCCGGCAGGACCGGCTTCGTATCTGGAACTGGATGTGGGCCACACCCCGATAGGCGGCCAGGATACACAGAGCGTCCCCGCCCAGCCTCGGGCTGTGGTCCCCTCAACCACAACAACGTCCACAGACCCGTCATCAGCAGCCACCACATCGTCAGGTACAACATCGACCACAAACACGTCTCTTCCGACCCAGAACGACGCTGACGACTACAGCCACTCAGACAACGAGTCGGGCGCGTCCTCGGCGTCATCTTCGCCACCGGACATGTCGGGCTCCCGAAAGGCGTCCCGATCTCTGCGGCTGTTCAAGCACGAGGACTCACGCGAACGCGAGCACAAAAAAAGCGACCAGCGAGCACAAAGCCGACCCCGCGACACCACGGAGGAAACACTCGCAGAAGCACGTTCGAGGCGTGCGTCTGTGGTCTCTGACGACAAGGAGGAGGAAATCTCTGGCGCCACCTACTTCCCACACACACCTGGCCAGGCCCGTCTCAACACCCTAGCTGCAGAGCAGGCCGCCGCAAAGGCTCGAACTCGACACTATGTTCTCGAGCCCAGCATGTACCTTCGGTCGGAGAACGTGCCTCCTCTGACGGCTTTGGTGGAGCATGAATCTGTGTCTCCTCAAGATGCACAGGCACAGCCCATGGACCCCAACAAGATCAAGGGTATGGCTGGCGAGGATGTCGGAGTGAAACGCAGCAGTGCCCGGGGCGTCAGCAAGACACGAAACAAGAGCCAGGTGCGAGATTCCGTTCCCGAGACGTCTGAAAAAGAGGAGACACCCGAGGACCAGGATACCAAAGTGACAAAGGAGGAGGAGGAAACGGTGGATCTGGATATCGATCTGGACATTGACGACGCGCCGCAGGTGGAGCTGCATTTGCATGAAGATGTTCTGGTCGACGAGGCCGACGATGAGGCCAACGACCCGGACACCTCGCAGTTCCCGCTGGCTGTTGAGCTCACCCCGTTCAAACACAAGGTCGGAGGCCACACGGCCATTTTCCGGTTCTCGAAGCGGGCCGTGTGCAAGGCGTTGGTCAACCGAGAAAACATCTGGTACGAGGCCATTGAGCTGCGCCACTTTGAGCTGCTCAAGTTTATGCCCAAGTACATTGGTGTGCTCAACGTACGACACACGGCACAGGTTGAGGACGATATGAGCGCTGTGTCGCCCATGTTGGGCGGTCTGGGGGACAGTGAGGGTGCCGACGAGAACAAAAACAAAAAGTCGACTCCTGCACCGCTGCTGACGTCAGCAGCTCCCATCCAGACGCCACAGCTTAGAGGGTACACTTCCCAGCCCAACATGAAGTCGCCACAGCTGGACCGTCAGACGAGCTCGGCTTCTCTCAAGTCGCTGCAGACGTGCTGGCCCGAGGTTGTGCTTGACGACAACATTCACATCATCCCCGAGTCGTTGTTGAAAAAGTACTCGACCAGCGCCCCCAAGGAGGACGCCTCGCCCAAGAGCCTCGATACACCGACATCTCCATCGTCGCTGGGCAATCTCCACAAGTCGCCTGTCATGAGAGTCATGCATTCCCCCGAGTCTCCGGCAGTGTCATGGGGCGCCACCACAGTCAACCAGAAGCTTCAGGAGCTGGTCCTTGCCGAGGTGTTTGCTCCTCGACGAGAGTCTTCCCGCACCCATTCCACCAGTCGTATCACAGGTATTCCCACGTCACAGCGAACACATCGGTTTTCGACTTCGTCAGCCATCAACACCCTTCGGCCCAAACTGCAGCATCCCATTTCTTCTCACCACAGCATGAGCGACCTGTCGTTGGCTGAGCTGCACAACTCGTCCGATAACAGCCACACGTCTTCTCTGCCGAGTAGTATGACCACCTCGTCGTGTCTCAGATCGCCTCTCATCAAACCTCATCATCCCAAGTCTGTGTTTTTCGACACGTCTCCTCGTGTCAAGGCTTCTCGAGCCGAGTCTGTCGTTTCGATTGAGGAGGAGTCCGAGGTTGAAAACAATCGTCGAGGCGATGGAGACGTGTTTGAGATGGATGGAGTTGATGGAGTCGACAGTGCTAGTAACACACTGGCTCTGTCACTCAGCAACCCAGCTCTGGCCGCTCTGAGCACCCCCAACAGCACCACTAACCTCTCTCCTGCACCTGTGTCTCGATCGGCACTTCCTGCCATTGTCCATGCCTCTCCTGGACGAATCTACACCCGTACAGAGCGATTCATTC
Organism: Yarrowia sp. JCM 30694; assembly: GCA_001600515.1. Taxonomy (NCBI): domain Eukaryota; kingdom Fungi; phylum Ascomycota; class Dipodascomycetes; order Dipodascales; genus Yarrowia; species Yarrowia sp. JCM 30694. The sequence continues at coordinate 2,185,128 of BCKF01000002.1, forward strand.
TTCTGGAGGATCTCACCAACGGCATGAACAAGCCCTGTGTGCTGGATCTGAAGATGGGTACTCGACAGTACGGTGTGGATGCCGTGCCAAAGAAGCAAAAGTCGCAGCGTACCAAGTGTGCCAACACCACGTCTCGATGGCTTGGTGTGCGAATCTGCGGTATGCAGGTGTGGGACATCCCCTCGGAAGAGTACATTTACCAGGACAAGTACTTTGGCCGAGCTGTGCGAGTGGGACCTCAGTTCCGAGCGTGTCTTGGTCGATTTCTGTATGATGGTCTGACCAAGGCCAGTGTGTTGAGACACATCCCTGCGATGATTCGTCAGCTCAACGAGCTGCAGGTGATCATTGCTAACCTCAACGGGTACCGTCTGTACGGATCCAGTTTGTTGGTAATCTACGAGGGCAAGGAAAAGGACGACGAGGATGACGCGAAGAAGGAAACCAACAAGGGCGGCCTTCCTCCCACCACCATCTCTCTGCGTATTATTGACTTTGCCCAATGCATTACAGGTGAAGACAAGCTGGCTCCCGACACCAACGTGCCTCCCCACAATCCCGAGGCTCCCGATAAGGGCTATCTGCGGGGTCTTCGGTCTCTCAAAAAGTACCTTCGAATCATCTGGCACACGCTCACCGGTATGGAGCTGGATGAGTATCTGCAGCTTCCTCCGGATGAGGCGGCTGCTCGAATCGACAAGGCCAAAATCTACGAGCCCATTCCTGCATTGCACGATTTTGACATCGAAAAGTTTGACGCCCAGGAGGAGCCTGAGTTTTTGGATTACATGGCGTACAATGTCACTGCTGCGCTGAGTCCTTCTTCTTTGAGCTTTGTGTACGACGATTGCACAGACGAGGATGTCAGTGAATAACAAAAACAAGTATATAATGTATATATTGCATGTTAATAATGGTTTATGAGTATTTCTTTGTAGTGGTGGTTGTTTTATTGAAGGTGTTTCGCGTTTGGTGTGCGTATTCAGGGTTAGGGTGGTGTGATGATTGGAGAGCGAAATAGGGTTTGCTAAACTAGTGTCATTCAACTGTCGCCAGTTCGAACCAATACGGGGAGAGCGTGAAAAGTACCGCAATAGCTATAAATATTTTAAATTTAAACAATCCAGTACATTATAATAAAAATTTCCCGTTAAATCCATTTTTTTGTTTCCCAGTATCGGACTAGTTCCCCTTTTTTCCTGCATCACATGACTTGTCTGACGTGCAACTCTATATTACCTCTCCAGTGATTGGCTGCAGTTTTCCGAGGGTAAGCATAATTGAGTATCACGGATAGCACAGCAGTCAGCACCACACACAACTAAAAAATGCTCAGACACACCGCACGAGCTACTCAGACTCTTCGACAGGCTCGAAACGTTCGATTCGGCTCTCACGGCCACGGCCCCGAGCTGACCCCTGCCGTCAACTTCTTCCAGCCCTACGTTCTCAAGTGGGCCGGTGTCTCCCTCGCTCTTGTTGGATTCTACCAGTTCAACTCGTCGTACGAGGCCAAGAACGGCATCACCTGGGTCGAGACGTTTTTCCACCCCAAGAGCCGAGAGGATATTCTCAATGAGGAGTCCAAGATTGTGGAGGCTCTCAACAACCAGCGAAACCTGGTCATCAAGCGACGAGAGGAGAAGGAGCAGGAGAAGGACTACGCCCACGGCTACTCCCCTCTGTTCAAGTGAGTATAGAGAGGATGAGATTGATATATTGACACATACTAACACAGCGACCCCGTTCCTCAGGGTGGATCTATCGGCAAGGCTCCCGGCACTTCCCGAGAATAAATAATCATTGCATTGCCCTATTGTTGCGACTGAGAGTGTAGGAGATGGTTTGGAGCGTTTTTTTGATTGGCGTAGACTGTGGATGGTGTAGGTGTTGGTGTGTGGAACACGTGCAACAGATGACAAACTTGATACCCAGCGGTGATAAGGAGTGATTGATGGAGTGAGAAGAGGGACGAAGGGGAGGAGAGGTGATGTGATTGGATGTTGGCTAATTGTGTTAATGTGAATGATTGGGAGTGAATGCTGGCGTTCATCATGGTGGTGCAGTGATGTGACCATATGAGACTTGCTATCTATGATTTGACAATGTGACGATTCCACGTGTTTGTTTGTAAACGTTTTGGACTTCTTGTCAATCATCGTCATAGTATTTGAACAAAGTACCCTTAATTACCACACCTCTGCTCTTCTAACTACGTAGTGGGCTGAACCTCATGCTCGCTCCTGATATTTACTACTCACAAAATTCATATTAAATCATTACACTGTTATTAAATAAATACCGCATGCCATTAAAAGGCCATGCCGGAAGCCCGACTCTCGTCAACCATCTTCCAGTACCGTTCTTTGGTGCTGACACGCCATCTCTTGCCGAACCAGATGACGACAAACATGGGCAAGATGCAACCCACACACAAGCCAGTAGCCTCTCCAAAACATCTTTCAAGACCCTCGTTCTGCACCCAGCTGGTGATTCCATAACTCACACAGAAGCCCACCAGGTTTCGAATGATGATCAGAGTCACCATACTGTCGGAAGCAATGTCTCTGTAACTGTCAATAGCGTAGGTGACAGAAGCAGTGGCACAAACAGTTCCCGAACCTCCAATAAGACCCATAGCAAGGATAAGCCAGCCGGCATTGAAGCCTCTAGATGCTCCAAATCCCCAGATGATAAGAGACGGAGGAACAAGGATAAGGTAGACAAGCAGAATCCACAGTCGATGTTCACTTTCACTGACTCCTCGGTTGCGTCTAGCTAGCCATACTTTGACCCAGTCACTGAGATGGCCAGCTCCCCATCCCAAAATACCAGAAACTACAGCAGGACTGAGGTAGGTCAAACCAGCCTGGGTCATGCTGAAGTTGTAGGGCTCAGCTGAGAAGATGAGACTGGCCGTGGCGTTCAGAATGTTGAAGAAAATGAGACCGGTTCCGTAGAGAAAGCCGGAGTAGACGATGGCAGGGTAGGTGACAAGCTTGAAAGGTCGAATGAACATGGTCCACAGCATCATGGGACGAGGTTTGTCCAGTAAAGACAGCTTTTGCCAGTATGTCTTTTGGGAGATGGAAATGACAGACCCATTTGCGACCGAGGTGTTTGAAGCATCAGTCGACTTTTTGTCTTCTTCAAGAGCAGCTAGGCCTGCTACTGTACCCTTACCTCCAAAAGCAGTCATGACAACCTCTGGCTTGTAGTCAGCTCCTCGGTTCCAGTTTGTTTCTTCACATAGAAAGAACAAGACAATGCTGGCGACTCCACAGAACACAGCTCCCCAGTAAAGCACCCACTGCCACCCTTGTCCCTGAGCGATGGGTCCAGCGACCACAGGTGCAATGTAGTTGCTGAACATGAGCACGAATGCATAGAGACCGATCCAGCGGCCTCGCTCGTGCTCGAAAAACACATCGGAGATGGTGACTTCACACAAAGATTCAATGGGAGCCTGCACAAAGCCCTGGAAGATCTTGGAGCCAATCCAGTGGGCACTGGTGTTGTGAGCATGAGCTGCCCAGATCTGACTGGCTACTGTGAGCAGCAGAGAAACAATGTAGACAAGTCGTTTGCCATACTGCTGTCCAATAGGCTGCCAGAACAGACACCCGAGACCGAGAAACAGAAACATGTAGCCGGTACCTTGGTTGAGGGTGTTTAGAGACACATTGGTCACCAGAGAGATAGGGACGAGAATTGAGTAGATGGAGGCTGTACACACACCGGAACTGAGTGTGAACAGACTCATGCACATCATAGAGACGAGTTTGCGACGCTTGGACCAGTTGAGAGGATCATCGGGCGAAGTAGAAGGTGTAGGGACCGGAATTACCTCCGAAGGAGTGGTCAGGAAGGCTGTCCCTGGGATGGGTCTGGTGTAGCTGGACATTTGGCTTGTTTCCACGAAAGAAGAGACGACCAGATCAGTTCTTGCCCCACCTAAATATATCGCGACAAGTGAGTATCTTGGCAAATACAGCCATCATGACAGATTTTTGACAGGGTCTAAGGGTCCAAAAAATTAAAGCCCTGTATAGGTATAAACTTGGCATGTGCAAGCGTCAGCAATGTATGCATCTTGATAGTGCTTGTTAAATCGATACAAGCACCAGGCCAGGGCCAAAGAACGCTTGTGTTGCAGCCGCTTCCGCAGTGCGTGTTTTGAGGCCACTGTGTTCATCGCTTTAGCCGTGTTTGTATAGGCTAAGCAAGTGCTTTTTTCGGTATTCCCACGATCTAAACCATATCTCTTTTTTTCTCTTTTGTTCAAAAGGCACCAACGAGTTGCATAAGGTTGCCATTGTCGTATGGCCAAGGTCGTATCACACCAAAACGGTTGTCCTATTGTACACGAAGTATATCTTAATCATCACCTCCTCTCTTCCGCGATTCTCTAAATGTATTATACCAATAAAATCTGCAGAAAAGAACACATTCAAAGTGCAGATTCAGATACCCCGATTTTTCTGCAGCCCTTACTTCTATCTGTGCTTTGTGACACTTGACAGGCCGGGTAAATTCCTCGTTGTTTTTGTGATTTTCTTGTCGGTAGCTGGCATCCTGGACCTACGGAAATTGGCACTTGTAATGAAACTGGTAGTTTCAAGATATTCTCGAGATTACAGTCACCATGACAAATAGAGTGAGTATCAGAATGTGGATTTTGAAGAGCCTGAAGAAGTCCGTAGTAATTCTGCTACGTTACTAAAGGGTTTTGTTGGCCTTTTTCTTGTATACATCTTATCTTCACACCTTGTGAAAAACACATACAGCGGGGCAACACCGGAGTAGAAAAACTGGGGTGCATTTTGACGTGAGTAACCGTCACGGGTAAACGGGTGTCTTATCGGTGTGATGGTCACACGACCAGGCTTATCGTAGGCTTGAATTTGTCAGCTACATGGGTAGTTGGATGGTGATATCAGTTACCGCGAGGACATTTGCCGCGAGGAGGTTTACCGCGAGTGTCATTAATGAAATACTAGAGACTAGGGTCTTATCAGCTCTGAAGGATGAGCTTGATAATATTTTAAACTAAAGCTTCGAACCAGAATTGATTGGATTAAACTGTTATTTAGTCCTCTTACCGTATCAAGAAGTCATAAGCAGCCCAATCCTTCTACAAACAGTTATCACGGACTACAGAAGTCGGTATCTGGATGATTACTTCCAACTGCATAGCTTGGCAGGCACTAACATGCCCAGTTACCTAACAGTTTGTCATTTACTGCATGCCCAGAGGAAGTTATCATCAAGATACGATAAGCTGATAACCACTAGTTCAACGGCGGTTAAGGATGTGGGGCCAGCTTTAGTCTGCTAAAACGGCGGTTAGCTATACACAAGATGTTTCAAATGGGCAATTATTCTTGGAAATAAATGGCTAGATAGTGAATAACCGCGTTGTGGAGGTACCAGCACTTTAGGCAACTGATAAGGGCCCATTGAAACGTCTGCTTCCCTTAGCCCGAGGCTCCAGGTATCTGTCTAGCACCAGAATATCTTTGCTGATATCAAAACACTATACAGTGTCGTCAATATTGGGATATCTCCTTCTCCTCCAAGCTTCAGAGTTGAGATGGAGAAACAGCTCTCTCAGGATAGCAACCTTATTTGTTTCAAACTCCAGATAATGCACTGATACGCAGTGAGGATGTTGTTCAAGTATTGAAGCAGTGAACAGAACTGGAATATTAGCTGCTCTCGAGGACAATATTAAAGCATGAGGTATATGCTATCTGTTCCATAGCCCATTACAAGTGGAGCCTACAGTTATTTGTATCAAATATGTGTATGTACTAGTTAGATGCCACCTGTCTAGGCTGCTAACTACATTCCAGTGGTCCCATATAGGGGTGCATTCCTGGCGCACAACAAGCTCAAATAGTTCTGTATTTAGCCACTTCAATGGAGCACACACTACAAGTAATGCATTCCTAGTAAAGCAGGTGAGCTACTGCACCATCACTTACAGTTCCGCACCACAGTCTAAGGGAGACTGGTCGACACTAAGTACAGCAAGCTGATCTCTCCGAAATAAGAACTGCCAATAAGTGGATTCAAACAAGAAATTAAACCTCCAATCATTTGGACTACCAGTACCTGGTAGTTGAGAAGTCCTACAAGTACCCAAGCATTTGCCGCATCGTATAGATCGTATAAATAGGGTTCATGTTGTATGCGGGCACGTTGGATTAAACATGAGTCGCGAAAGGACAGATAGGAATTGGAAGAACAAACCACATACTTGAAAAGTGACCGGAGTGTACAGTAAGTATGACCCTAATTATAATCGGCACCCCCTTTCCATCTCTGTTTCTGAAGACCTTCATATTCCAGTTCTGAATTTGGAAAAAAAACCTAATGCATCCGTAACAGGACGATCACCAAATCGGGATTCAAATTGAAAAATCTTTGATAAATGAAAAGATGTGAAAAAACTGCAAAAAAATCCCAGTACCAATAATGAGGATGAAGTTACGTAAGGCAAGCTACACTCCAGGTATGGGTACTTTCTGTCGGTCACGTTTGGCCATTAACTCCAGCTGCTAATTATTCCCATTTTACCGGAATTTCTGACAGAATTAATCATTGTTATTACCCTACCGTACTGGAACTGGGAACCTTGAGGTAGCTATGATACTGGAGTTATTATGAGTATGATACAAGGGTAGTGTCGTACCTGTGCAATAATCACATTACTACGGCTTCCAGCTTTGTCTGAATAGCCCAGCTTAGTGTGTCGTTTGAAAAAATAAGATGAAAATCTTGGGTTTGCTCTGCAGTGACAAACATCTCACAAGCAAAGGCACCATAAGCATATCTACGGTAGGTGCCCACTATCGCTCAGACCATACTTGAGTATAGCAGATGTTGTGCTTGTAACTATTATCCATGTGTATTTCTAGGTCCTGACTACTCTTAGCTGTAGCGGTACTTATAGAAAGGGTCCTGCCCACCCACGAACCCTGCTTACCTCCACTTCAGGCCTGAAGCCTATGTAAACCTTAACACACAATTGCTTTTACCGATCAGAGCTACATGAGGTCATGTGTCGCCATGATTGACCTATTGAACGAGATAGATGGGTCACGAGGCTAGAAAACTGTCTTAAATATTTCTACACTAAACCATATGGCAGGTGCACATTTCTGTGACTCTAAAACTGGTGGAGTTTCCATTCCACAGTCTTGCATGAAAAGTCATGTAGTGCTGCACCTACCGTGTGTGGAAAAACGTACACCCGCACTTCATTGGGTACACTTCATTGTGTGTGTTTTTTGGTTGTTTTGATGAGGCCAGACTTGAGCCTAGCCCTCTGGAAGGTCATGGACGTATAACCGTCCCTATTTATTTATTATCTATTTATTTATGATGCGAGCACGATCAATTAATTAGCTCCAAAACCACACCACATGACCCCAAGAACAAGACACTTTTTTTGCCAGATCAGGTAAGGAGGATACCTAACTGCATTTCACACAGAAATATACCTGATACTGAAGTGCAGATCTCAGCAATTAGACTGTCCCTTTTAGGACGGTTTTAGAGCTTCCTTTTTGGAGCCCAGCTGCCGAGACCATACTTGCGGAGCTTACCCGTACATACCGTACCAGATAGCTGGATAACTAACAGGATACCGGACCCATCAGAGAGGTGGGTAGTCCAGGTTAGAAGTAATATAAAATATAGCAACTCATAGGCAATCATTGGTACAACTTTGCCGTGCCCAAAAATGTCTGAATTAGACCCAAACCTTGGGTTGCTACAAGGTTGGCTTGCATATTCCTTATAAACACAGAACCACCCACGATAATTCCGCACATTCCACCACCACCATGCTGAAGACAGTCGTTTTCCACGAGTACTCCCAGACGGGTCCTACTCAGTGGAACTACCCAGAAATGGCCTCTGTTGAAACCTCCACTCCCGAAGAGATGTGGGAGTCTGAGGGAGCGTTTCTGGAGTGGCTCAAGGACCATTTGTACGCCAAACTCGATACTACATGCAAGCTTCGCTTTTCCCACGACGACCTGAAGGAGACCTACCCTACCTCTCAGATCACGAACTCGGACCTTTACGCCAAGTACACCAACTCTGAGACCCTTCGAATTATCCAGGTGCCTGACGAACTCCGTCTTGGAGTCAGGGGTAACCTGCTTTTGGGCCACATTGGAGGTCGCCCTAACGGCAGTCAGGAGGTTGTGGCTTCTCAGCCCGAACAGGTTGTTTCTATCTCACCTTCTACTGAGCCTGAAGCCGCCTCCAAACCCGCTATCTGTGCGCCTGTGTCTCCACGACAGCCTCAGCGTCAGGACACCACCAGTCCCCCTATCCGTCACCCTGTTGTCAGTGTCCGTGACACTGCTCCTGCTGTCCCTGTGAGCGGCTTCAACGCCATCAACACTCGTGCTACGCAGGTCGACAACTCTCGACGGGTTTCAAGCTCGTTTGCGTCCATCCCCTCACCTACTGCCCCCCGTGTTGCTCCCATTGCCCCTGCTGCCCCTGCACCTCAGCCTACTTCCACACCTGGGGTTTCTGCCACTGCTACCTTTCAGCAGAGAGTGTCTGTGCCGCAGGCTGCCTCTTCCCAAACGATCAACCCTCAGCAGCTGCAGCGACAACCTGCCCCCGCTGCCCAAGCCCCTCAAGTTCCCCTCTACAACTTGCCCCAGAACATGACTCACAATGGCGCTGGCCCCTCTTCTTTCCCTTTCTTCACTGGACCTGCCCCTCCCCCTCAGCAAAGCGCTCCTCAGCAACAGACTCAGCTGAGTGCTCCTGTGATGAATGCTCCTCAGTATGCTCAGCAGCAGCAGAATGCTCCCCAGTATGCTCCTCAGTATGGTCAGCAGCAGCAGCAGCAGCAGCAGCAGCAGAATGCTCCCCAGTATGCTCAGCAGCAGCAGAATGCTCCTCAGTATGCTCAGCAGCAACAGCAGAATGCTTCTCAGTATTCTCAGCAGCAGCAGCAGCAGCAGCAGAATGCTCCCCAGTATGCTGCTCCTCCTCAGCCGCAGCAGCTGATCCAGGACTCTTTGAACTCTTACTCCAACTTGGTGGGCTCTCGTCTTTCTCTTCAGTCTTCTTCTGGCGCAGTCATTCCTCTTGCTGCGAACCCGAAGCAGATTATCCTGTGCTCTCGAGTGATGAACAATGATGGCAAGATGGCCCTCACCAAGGTTACTGAGGCTCGTCTTGTGGTTCCCCAGTTCGAGTCGAGACAGGGTTTTTTGGCGTGGGTAAAGGATACGTTCCCTGGCTATTTCAAGGGTAACGCCAACTATGGCGTTGTTTTGAAGCCCTCAAACGGGGCGAGCAACCTTGACACCGCGGCGTTTATCTGCCCTATGGTGGCTGATTACGCCAACGCTACCACATGGTTTATTTACGATTTCCAGGGCGTTGCTGCCCCCCCTCCGACTGCCAGGGAGTACATGGACGGAGTCTCCAAGCGAATTGACAGACTGGAAAACACCTGCAGGGACATCGTCGCCACCTCTTCTGCCGCGGCCCAGAAGCTGGGGTCTCTGGAAAAGCTCCAGAAGGAGGGCGCGCAGAACGCTAATGAACTGCATGATAACTGCAAGTCTCTCGAGGCTCGTCTACAGAGCATTGGTGTCGAGTTCAACCGCACCATCAACGCCCTCGGTAATGAGATTACCCGACGTTTGGGTGCCCTTGAGTGTGACGCCCTGGCTTCGAAGCGTCCCAACCCTTTTTCTGAGCCCCAGGCTGTCATCCCCAAGAAGCCCAAGGAGGACCATGCTACTATGATCCACTTTGGATGTGAGGATGGCCTGGTGGACCCCACCATCGCGAACATGCTCGCTACGCTTGACCATATGCCTACCGTGACTTCTGCCGGCCCCGACTCGAACGTGACTGCACGTTTTGAGATGATTGGGGGCCGGTGTGTCCTGCTTGCTGGAAGCAAGGACAAGTGGGTGTTTGGCTTCGAGCAGGCTGATGTGCGTTCGTCCGAGCCGACTGAGCCAACTCCTTGTGAACCGCTGGTTCAACTTGTTAGTGAAGTCGCCGAGGACACTCCTGATAAGTCGTCAACTGTTGGAAAGCCGCTGGCTGTCCCTGTTCATGACGATTCTCTTTGGCCCGCCGAATCTACCAATCCTTCTAGCCAGTCTCAGACTCCTCGTGCTGTTGTGAGAGGTGATTCGTCCGGACCTGGATCTATGTCCCTCTACCAGTCTTTTTTGCAAGAAAATGATATTGTTCCAGACGTGGAGGATCTGGCTGCTGTCTCTGAGCTACCTCATGAGACTGCTGCTGTTGGAGAACTGTCTCCAGCAGGACGTCGTAGTAGTATCCATCTACCAGTAGACACCGCTCGTGTAGCCTGCGAAAGTGGTGCACGTGTTGCCTCGGAAGGACCGGCTGATGATTCAACCTGTGTTGTGTCTTCTCCCGTGTCACCCGTGTCTCAAGTGTGTGATGGTGCTGCGATTGGAAAGGTCGCTTCTGCTGCCGTGTCGCCTGTGTCTTCTCCCTGTGTTCCTATTGCCGTGTCTCCTGTTTCTTGTTCCCATGCCCCTCCAACTCCCCCCTCACCTCTTTCTCCAGCTCTCAGTGTAAGCAAACTGGGCTGTTACTTTACTGATGACGAGGAGCCTGTTGTGAGTGCACCTGAGACCGCTGAAATTCCCGACCACGAAAATAACGAACATAGTGATGGCCATAGGCGACGAGCTGCCGCCACTAAAGCACTGGATCAAACCAGAGCGCAGCTGGCAGCGGAAGATGCAGCTCGAGCCGACGCTCGAGATGTAGCCCGACGTGAAGCTAAGGTCGCTGCCGAGAGAAAGCAGTTTGATCTGGCGAGGGTTGAGTCCGAGAGGGAGTCTGATGCTGCTAAGCGCAAGGCCCTCCTGGTCTCAACCAAGTCTGTGGAGTCCCATAACCACGAGGAGTCTGCCGTTGCTAGTGCTACTAGCGAGAACGAGTCCTCCGAAAATGGTGAACAACTCTCACGGGCGGGGCCTTCTCATTCTAGTAAGGAGAGGGCCATCATGATGCGGGAAATGCGTGATAAGCAAAAGCGCAGCTCCCCTGTTTCTACCAATTCTGAAGTGGCTAAGCCACCTAAGAAGAAGAAAAAGAGAAACAGTGACGTCATAACCAAGACGGTGACCAAGTTTGGCGTTATCAAGTCAGCGGTTTCTTCCAGTGCTTCTAACAGGGTATTTGATACCATCAACAAGGCCAACAAACACAGCCGAGGCTGAAATGAGAACACTTGAAGTTGAACTGGAATAGACGTGAAGCTACTCAGTTGTTAACTAGGAGCTCATGACCGTACCTTGGCCCTTCCACATTGCTAGTGGGAGGGGGTTTTTTGTGGTGTGTTTAGGGAGGAAGGCTGTTTATGGAGGAATTTTTTGTGTCTGCTGAATGAATATGATTATTTGAATGTTTATGTGAGTCCAGCTGGCTTTGCCAGAAAACATTGAACAGCGACTACAAAAAAAAGAAAATCCAAAGAAAAGAAAAGGAAAGAAGAAAGGTGCGGCAGGTCCACACAGATCTTTCCTTTTTGACATGGTAAGCCATTGAGCACTCCCGTACTGGGAGTGCTGATTGGTGTCCAGAACACAGATAGTGTTACCGAGCAACTCGAATCTAGCAATAGACCGAGTTTTGCTGAGTATTATTATTAATACTGAAGAGCAGTTTGTTGAATCGCATGGGCGTGAACAAAGCTATTAACAATATCCAGGGCAGCAAAGACATGTGACGGGGATTAGAAAGATAGATGCCAGTGGCATCTTGAACAATCTCCATAAGAACCTCTTTGCTTCCGTGTGATGGGACCGAGTCATACTGGTGTATTGTAGTCATCGTATGAACCCACCTCGTAGTATCAAGCGTAGCGTATATAGTTTCAATTTATTCATTCTGAGCCCAGTTGTTAGTTGTTAGTGATGTACTGTACAGTAATTCAGTAACATTAGTGTAGTTTTAGTTCCTTGGCTTCTGTTTTTTATTTGGTGAAGTATTTATACGAAGTACCAGTACTTTTTGACGTACAAGTTGTACACAGTAAAGACGCTAATTTGTACTGTATTCGGTTTTTGAAGAAAAAAAGCATCACGTGAGATCTTTGGCCTGGTAAAACAGCCCTACCGGTAGCTAATATTTCACCAGTTGCGGCCATATCCTGGTGCTGCTCGAGTAAGATTAAATCAAGCAAGGGTGCATAATATCTGCTTACAGTATTACAAAACGGTGGCCCAGAAGGCCAAAGACGTGCCTCAAGAGCGTAGAACTTGGCCCACAGTATATTGCGATGTCAAAGAACATCCTGAGCTCCTAATATTGCAATTTATAAAAACTTTGTATTTTTTTTACGTTTTTTTTTTTGCTTAGTTTTTCAGTGTCAGAGTTAACGAGGATTAGTGGAAAATAGCACATCCCGAAGTCATAGTACCAAAGGTGAAGAGGAATATAGAATCAATTGATCGTTTTAATTCAGCTGACGTTTTGAAAATTTCAAAATCTCCTCTTTTTACCCTAGTTTGATGAGATTAAAGTTTTGTGAAATTTTGAATTTTGACTGTTTTTTGAGAAAATCGCATGTGGTCCCCCCCACGAGCCGAAAACCTGACTTTTTTTTGGAAAAAAGCAACTTTTTTTTTGGCCTCAAATTCAGTATCCGATGTTGTAGCGTGCCTCTGGAAGTGCAATGAGCTTTGTTTCACCTCGCTACGGTCTCTCCTTATGGTGATACGATCATATCAAGAAAGGGTGCACAATCTCTGCAATACAAAACACTCCAAACAGGTGAAAGACGTGGCACAAGAGCGTGGAAATTGACCTACAGTATATGGTGATGTTAAAGAACAATCTCATGTATTAATATTTCAATTTATAACAACTTTTTTTTTTTTTTCAATTTTTTTTTTTTACATTTTTTTTCAGCGTTGGCTCACAAGGATTTGCGCACAACAACATATTCTGAAGTGTTATTAGCAAAGGTGACGATGTATATAGAATCAATTGATAGTTTTAGCAAAGATAAAGTTTTAAAAAACACGAAACCTGAGGTTTTTAGCCCAGTTTCGGGCGACCAAAGTTTTATGAAATTTTGATTTTTGGCATTTTTTGACAAAATCGCATGTGGTCCCCCCCACGGGACAAAAGTTGGTGTTTTTTGAGAAAAAAACAACTTTTTTTTTTGGCCTCAAATTCAGTTTCGTACGTTGTAGCATGTCTCTGGAAGTACAATGCCCTTTGTTTCACCTCGCTACGGTCTCTCCTTGTGGTGTTATTCAAGTAATATCATATCAAGAAAGGGTGCATAATATCTGCAACAGGCTGCATAACATCTGCAGTACAGATCAGTGTCCAAAATGATCTAAAACGTGCCACAAGAGCGTGGAAATTGACCTACAGTATATTGTGATGTCAAAGAATAATTTGAGCTATTAAAATTGCCATTTATAAAAACTTCGTCTTTTTTTTCAATTTTTTTTTTCTCGTCTTTTTTCAGTGTCAGGATTAACAAGGATTTTTGCAAAACAACACTTCCTGAACAGATATTTACAAATTTGAAGATGGATATAGAGTGAATTGATCGGTTTGATTCACGTAACGTTTCTTAAAATATAAAATTTCCTGTTTTTACCCTAGTTTCATGATACTAAAGTTTTGTAAATTTTGGATTTTTCGCTGGTTTTTAACAAAATCGCAGGTGGTCCCCCCCCACAAGCCGAAAATCTGACTTTTTTGAAAAAAAGACAACTTTTTTGTTGGTCTCTATTTGAGCTTCCCACGTTGTAGCATGCCTCTGGAAGCACAATGCGCTTTGTTTCGCCTTGATACAGTCTCTCCTCGTGGTGTTACTCAATCACAAAGCCGTTTTGAAGGTAATAGTACAATTCATTTATATATTTATTCTAGGGAAGACAAAAACTACGACCCGAACACTTCATTAAAACATTTGATTAGATAAATAAGAATCTTGAAAGCTTAGCCTAAGGGAAAAATCCAGGCTGAGGGCCGATAACCATTCCAGGAAGAGGGGTCATCAGAATGGGACCTTCGCCGTTATTGCTACCATCCTGGCCATTGTAAGGAACGTCATTTCCCCACCAGTCGAGATTGACGTCTGTGTACTGCAGAGCAAAGAAGACGACAATACCGGAGAGGGCAATACCGACGTTGATGCCAGCGACACCAACGTAAGTGTACTTGGCCCACCACTCAGTGTATCGCTTCTTCACGTACAGCCAGGCAGCAGCCAAGTAGACACCTCCAAGAACATAGGAAAGGTTACCAGGCGCAAATCCAAGCATGCCCATGTTGATAACCACGGGGTTGAACTTGCCGAGTCGCTCAGACAGACGAATCATGGCCTCCTGTCGACTAGGGTACCGTCGTCCAATGAAGGCAGGAATGGTGTACTGGATGGCATAGACAACCAGGGCAATGACAAATCCAATGAGGAAACACCACTTAAGGAAGGGGTACAGACCCTCCTCCTTACCCTGTCCAAAGATTCGTTTGGTTCCAATAGCTCCAAAAAGCACTGAAGCAGAGTAGAAAACGTTCTGGTTGGGGCAAGTGAACTTGGTAGTCAATCGCTGAGCAGGGGTACAGATGTCCTTCAGAGTGAGCTGGTACTGCAGAATTCCCACGGTAACAAAGCACTGAACCATGCAAGCAATGAGCTGGGATCGGAAGACTGCTCGAGAAGGAATGTAAGAGTACATACCAGTTTTCCACACAGACACAAAGCCCGAAGAAGTACCATCAATGTTCACACCGTAGGCCTTGAGAATGTTCAGCGCATTGGGTCGGCCGTTGAGAGCGTAACCACAGATGAGCTCCACAAGAACGTTGAGACCGAAACTCTGGCCAGTGTAGGCCTGGAGCAGACAGATGGGCACCAGGAAAACCAGGTTGAGTCCCAGCACGAAGAAAATACCCCAGACAGGAGTGGAAGTGGGCCAGCCCTTGACTGTTCCGATGCAGAAGCCGATGGCAGCAAGGAGAACAACAAAAAACCACCAGTCAGGCACATCGGCGTACTTCTTCATCTGTCGAGCAAAAGGAGAGTCCACCTCAGTTCGCTTTCGGCCGTTCCAGAAGGCAATACCATTGTAGAAGTCAGCAGCAGCAGCAGTCATGTCTCTCCAGTAGGCCAGCATGGTGTAGGTAAAGCCCATGGTGTAGAGAGAAAAGAAGGCTCCATACAAAACGAGGTTACCAGCACCCCACAGAGGAGGGCCGTACTCCTGGTACTTGGCCTCGTCGAAAACTCCATTGGTCAGAATCTTGGTCACCTTGTAACGGGTTCCATTGTTGTTGTAGATGGGAGAGGTGTTCATGGGGAGATAGGCTGTCCATCGGATGTTGGAATAGTAGACTCCAATGATAGCAAAAGTACCGATAACCACACCAATCAAGTTGTTAACAATGGACCACCAAGGAGTGACAACACTGCCCACTCCAATCTGGTTGAGATCAAAAGTAGGGAAGGGGTTGATACCCATGCCAGACTGTCCAGTAATGAGGGCCAGGTTGACGTTGTCAGGAGCAATCCATGTCATCCAGTTGAAGTTACTGAGAGCAACAAAGAGGTAGTCTGGGATCCAGTAGTAGATAAAGGAGATGACAAACAAGACGAGAAAGAACCAGTACTTGGAAATGGTCCAGCCATTGATTCGCTGCTTTCTCTCGGGGTTCAGAAGAGCTCTGTTGAGAGCAATGGTAGGCATCTGCAGAGGCCACATGGCTTTGGTGGGATAGATGGCAAACCGTCGAAGAATACCAGCAAAACCAAAACCAATGAACTGGGAAGAGATAGTCAGCATGATTTGGTAGCCAAAGGTGGCCCACTTCTGGTCGTAGAACATGGGCAAAAGCTGGGTGGGGAGGTTGTAGGCAGAAACGTAGGTAGAGCTATCACCTCCACTAAGGAAAAAAGTAGCAAACATCTGCTCCTTTCGAGTCCAGGGACCAGGGTTGAGGGTGATCCTGGTTCCTCGGAAAGTGAAACCCCAGTCAGGCAAGATCTTGGCCAAAAACACTCCACAGGGGTAGGTGAGTAGCTGCAAAACGTCACTGGAAATACCAATGGCAGGGTATCGGAAGACAAAGAACTGGTTGACGAAGCAGCCGACCAGCAGCCAAAGCAGACCAATACCATACGACCGAATGGTCTCGCAGGGCTCGTCCATGTCATCATAACAATCGGTAACGGCTCGAACCTCAACATAAGGAGACCAGAACTTGATAGCACAAGCCTCGATTCGGATGTCCAGAGAGTGAGTCTCAGGGTTTGGAGACTCCTTCTCACCCCGGACAAGGCTTTTCAGGTACTCCTTTTGCTCAAGACGCAGGTTGTAATCGTCTTCGTGAACAGGAATGAACTTGAGCAGAATCTCTTCAGCCTCAGTATCGGACATTTCAGCCACATATCCTGCCATTATTCGGACGTTCTTGGTGTGTCCTCCATCCTCATCAGGAACGAAGTTGAGCTTCTCAGCCACATAGTCAACAAAGTTGGCATCAGTGACCTCGGCAGTCTGGATGTCCACAAAGGTTTCCTTCTCGATGGTGATCTTTTCGTCGGGGAACTTTTCCTCGGTAGGAGAGTCCATGGTGTTTGTGTTACTGATCTCTGGAGTGAGCCTACGGTATATAAATTGGAATCTTCGGGGGACGGCTCAACGCACGGCTCTGACGATATCTTGCGAACAAGAGTTGAACTGATGTACATGCGCGAGGCTGCATAGAGTTTAAAATCGCGTGCTAAATGTGAGACACTATAAATCCCACTTATCGATGAATGCCAAGACGCCAAACCCACGCCAAGAGGTCTCGGCGATGAGGTGCCTGCATGAAAAGAACGGACGTGTTTTGATATGTTACAAGACGGGGAAAATGGTAGCTACACACAAGTACAACTCTTGTAAATTATTCAAGGGCTGCACTGGGACCTAAAACGCTGGTAAAAATGTGCCTTATCTTTGATCAAAACTCAACTTTCAAATAACGTTAGTGTTCACGGGGTGGATAGATAGGACCAGACTAGGGCTGGACTAACAGGGTAGTAATACGAAGACTTATTATTTGATTTGGAAATATTATTTATACAAAACCAGAATAGTAAACATCTGTTGTCCTTTTTCATTATCATCCGGTACCAGTACGGATACCGTTGTTGTAGTGATGTACCCAAACGGCTCCAAGATTACAATTAAGCAGACGTGCAGCAAGTGGGTCGCGTCTCAGTCTCAGAAGACAAAGGGTAATGAAATAGCCGGGTCTTACTCGTACTGCAACCAGGCACCTGATCAAATTCTATTAGCCTTTAATACTGGGCTTAAGAGCAATACAGCCAATCACATGATATCTCTTGTCAGAGAAGCCGTGTGTGCATGCGAGGCGCGCTGTAACGGGTGATCACTGGCAAGGTTCTTGTAAGCCACATTCTGAGTTGATGATATACACAGACACCACTGCTTGTAAGGTAATAGCTGGTATTCATAAATAATGGTGAAAACATTCTAGTTCGTCAGGTTGGAAAAATACCCTTCTCGGCCAAACTGAGAGAAAACAAATAAGTGATTAGCTTTAAAAGAACGCCTCGTATTGCTTGGAGCCGTTCACAACCTTTAACAAAGAACAACTCAAACCTTGACAGGTCCCACGTTATCTGGGGTTTGTGGGGGTTGGCCTTATCTTATGGCTTGATAGTTAACACGACTTTATGAGAAGGTACAGTAATATTTCTTTTTCATCTCTAAAGCTATCTTTTTGTAGCATCTTTTGTGATTGATGGAGTACCGCACCGGTAGGTAGACCCTGCCATGGTTTAGTGACTGAAAAAGAAATTAGACAACTCATCTAAGAATCTAAGATAACCAAAGGCCAGTATTTTCCGTATCTACGTTCTCAAATTATTGAAAACGATACCGGGCACATTATCGGAGGCTCTACCAAACAAAGACAACCTCGGACT
Source organism: Yarrowia sp. JCM 30694 (assembly GCA_001600515.1). Lineage (NCBI taxonomy): Eukaryota > Fungi > Ascomycota > Dipodascomycetes > Dipodascales > Yarrowia > Yarrowia sp. JCM 30694. The sequence continues at coordinate 2,203,132 of BCKF01000002.1, forward strand.
TACCCAAACTTACCAGATAGTTAGATTCCGGTTCTGCGTCTAGAAAAACTATATCTATGGCACGGCACCATGCTGCTAATACGACGTGGTTAGTGCAAATCACGATCGTTGCTACTTGTAACAACTCTTAATAAAGCATACGCCATTGGTGCACTATTACTGTGGCATTTGATAATGCGCAGAGAGCTAGCTGGACCCCATATTTTGGTCAGTCTACTAACTCATAGTTTCATTCACCTTTAGCACCTACTTAGTGGGCAGACTTGAAGCTAATGCACAGATAACAACTTTATCCGGAACCACCAGCTAAAAACAGCAAATGAAGCCGCATGTACTTGGTTAAACCTAAGAAAATAACTATCTATACTATTTCTAGTCCGATTGACTATCTAGATTCTCTTCTATTCACTATCACATCTATCAGTCGTGTTGGTCACATTATCCAATTAGGGTCAAAGTGTGTTTGTGTACTAATAATTACTTGTAACATATATATATTAGACTAGTATTGATACACAGGGAGTAAATAAAGTCTTTCCGAAATCCTCTGTATACTTCAGCAATCTTAGCCACCTCCAATGTACATTAAACTCATTTTTACTTCTCAACATGGCTAGACTTGATGAGGTTGGGCGTTTTTTGACGCAATTTTTTTTTTTGAAAAAATCACTTATCCACTTGGGAATTGTTTTTGTTGTTCTTGAGATAGCGTGGTATCATTTCTGAGCAGCTGGCTATTTTTTTCGGCTAGTTCTGACATAAATTGTTGACGAATTGCGTGTAACTTCATGTCAGAACCTTGTTTAATTGGTTGGGAGGAAAGGAGTTTTGACTCAACTATTACTTCAAGCTTAAAACAATTATGGGTGGATGAAAACTGAACATTTCACCAAGCCACATCTTAGTCAAATAGTATCCAAAATAAAAATAAAATATGGAAAATAATTCCTTCCACTAGAACTGTATCGTCCTACTTTGAAAATATTCGGGGCATTTTTTCTTCGCCAATTGAAGCACATCTAAGGATATGAGGATTCTATGGCCCAGACAGCAAGAGAAAGATATTATCGTAGGTTGGAAAATCTCATTGTATTCCTGTAAACAGTGGCAACATTTTGATATAAAACTCATTTCTTCTTAAAGCCTGTAACACGATGATATCGTTGATACAAGTTGTGCCAAACCTCTCCATGCACCGGAAATAGCTTAAATCTCTATTTTATATATTAAAAACTCTAAACTAAGCTTTTTCAGAACTCTAAACTTCAGTTTTTGGTCTCCTTTACCCGAACGGTGCATATTTTAACCGCTTTGGGCTGGGTTCACCTTAATTTTGCCAAGCTGACCTTAAAAAAGTTGTTTTGATTTCCCAAGCGGGACAGGGTAAGCTTAAATGAGATGCATCTGTCTCAATCTGGTCAAAAACACAAGTTTAGACTTCGTGAAAAGTAATATTTAGACTTTTTGTTATGAACACAGACACCAGAAATCTGATTTGAGACTTTGAGGGCCTTACAAGAATGTGGCAGTAATGAATAATATCTTGAAAAAATTCCTGAGTCGAGGAGATTGTGAAACACACATATTCTGTTTTGTATCTCCAGCTTTTCTCCTGTAATTGTTGAAACTTCAAAAACAAATTTGGTTTATTGAGAGTTAATGGATCAGCAAACAATCCACGTGATCTTATATGGTGAGAAGATACTCCACTTCTCAAGGGCTTCAAAATGTACCAAAATTCATTCAATTGTTTTTTGTTATTGCCGAAGTATCGGCAACTGTGTATTGTGCATACTTTCCCAACATTTCAACTAAAGTGTCAACCACATACTTCAAGCTTCAAGTAGATTTAGCTCATTTTTTGAATATAAAATATTTTTTGAACCCAACACAGCTTACTTTATAGTGCTTCAAAATGAATTTACGAACATGGAAATTGAAGCTGGCGTTCAGAAGAGTATGGTGCATATCTGAGAACAAACATAGAGATTTGTTCCGGATATTTGTGCCTGTTTTAAGGATAATTCATTTCGCGAGGTTAAGATCGTCAAAAGCAAAAATATCAATGTTTTCAACATGGTAGTCTGTAGCTGCGACTCTGGGAAACATGATGTATATAATTGATATTTGGTCACGATCAATCTAAGCCCATTACGGCTTACACAAGGGCTGGGGATTTGTGTCATGTACGTAGAATAGCTTAAATCTCTGCTTTTGTGTTACAAACTCTAAACTTTGCTTTTGCAGAACTCTAAACTTCAGTTTTGACCACTTGAGGCCATCGAGTGCATAAAAAAACCCCTTTTGGGCTGGGTTCACCTTAATTTGGCCAAGGTGACCTTAAAAGTTGTTATGGTCAACCCAATCGGGATCGGGTGAGCTTAATCGGATGCATATATCCTAATCGGGTCAAAAACACAAGTTTAGACTTTGTAAAAAGTAATATTTAGAGTTTTTGTTATGATAACACAGACACAAGAACACTGTGTTCGTGTTTACGAGGCCTTATAGGAATGCCACAGCAACGAGTAATACCTCAAAAAGATTCCCATGAGCGGGAGATTATCATCATCACGTCTAATTAGCTGTAATTTTGTTTGTTCTCCAGTTATCGTTGAAACAAAAATAGTAAAACTAGAACGGCTCTTACTCCTCAGATACAAGCTGAATCAACATGAAAACTGCAGTAGGGGGGTCATATCATCCCATTGATGTCTTATCCTTTTGATTTTTGTCGCTCCGAATTATTTTTAATTAATCTGATTTTTTTGATTTTTCAAAATAAATCGAAAAATTCGAAACAATTAAAATAAATTATAACTCACTTTCCATAGATCCTATAGACTTTTAAGAAACTATAAAATATAGATGATGACCCAATTGAAACACCATTATCATTTTTACACTGGTACCGCTCAGATCCATCAAATCCCATCAATTCTCATCAATTTCCACTTCTTCAACTCCCTGAACCTCCCCAAAAATAATGCAAAAACTAAAGTAAAATGATGTAGGAACCAAAATAAAACAATCTGTGATGTTATAGTATTCGTATTGAGCAGTTATCTAGAGAATATATGTACTTTTGGAGCTATTCAAGTTAGTACAATAATCAGACACTAAAAAGGCTCTAACTCGTCAGATACAAACTGAATCAACATGAAAACTGCTGTATGGGAGTAGTACCACCCCATTGATTTCAATTATTTTTAAATTTTGTCTCTCCGAATTTATTTTATTTAATCTGATTTTCTTGATTTTTCGGAATAAATCCAAATAATACGAAATAATTAAAATAAATTATAACTAGCTTCTACCTTATCCTACGCAGTTGTACATCAGGTCATGACTTAAGACGGAACTGATACACATATGAAAGGCATATTTACGCATATACCTGTTATATCCATGGAGTCCTATCAGTTTTCGTTGATTTCCAATTTGTAAACTCTCAGAAACCATCACAACCAATTCCCCGACTCCTCCATACTCTTTAGCACTGTTAAACCATCTACTATACGTCTATTTAAAGCCATTTAAATCCCATTTACCGCCACAAACGTCAGACTCCGTCAATCCGATTTGTTCTGATTTAATTCATATATATGTTCAATAATATTGATCAGAACACGACGTTATTGATATCATTCGAACCGCCTGGGGTGTGTCATTCTAATGGGAAACTCTAGAATCTTGTAGCGTCAATACCCAGCGAGATATTCTAAAAACAAGTTCAAACGACGACAGCAAGCGCACCATGAACGAGAACACTTAGCGACCTCCATATTCGGCATCGCACGACCTCAACTAACACGCCCATACCAATATCTTTTTATGTCAACAAATAAAGTTTAGGGTGCCGAAACCTAAAATAAATCGTGCAGAAACGCAAGTAAACACAAAATAAATGGTACCATTGTGTTCATCGGGAAACAAGGATCACTCCTATATCAATTGCTTTGTGTTTCATTTTTTACAAATCTTTAACACCTTCCAACATACCCAGGATTTACAGTAGAGATTGGAGCTTTTAAGGTATGGTTTATTTAAGCTATGGGAGCATTGGGTAATTTTTCGGTTAAGATTGGGTGTATTTTAGGCGACCAATTTTTTGGAATATTACTTGAAATACACCCAATCTTAACCAAAAAATTACCCAATGCTCCCATAGCTTAAATAAACAATACCTTAAAAGCGGAAACCTCTACCATTCTTCCTGGGTATGTGGGAAGGGGTTAAAGATTTATAAAAAACGAAACACAAAGCAATTGGTATAGAAGTGATTCTCGTTTTCTGACCAACACGATGATAGCATTTATTTTGGGTTTACTTGCGTTTCTGCACGATTTTTTTTAGGTTTCGGTGCCCTAAACTTTATATTTTGACATAAAAAGATATTGGTATGGGCGTGTTCGTTAAGATCGTGCGATGCCGAATATGGCGGTCGCTAAGTGTTCTCGTTCATATTGCTGTTGCAGCCGTCGTTTGAACTTGAATCCGGTATATCTCGTCGGATATGCACATTACAGACTTCTAGAGTTGATCATTAGAATCCTCTGCTTCAGGCGATTCACATGGTACTAGCCCGTTTGTGTTTGAGTCTCTTCTACATACACAAGAGTGTTGTTAGCTATGAGTCTCTCTTGTACTACAACCAATGTATCTCACTTTAAAGGTATCTTACGAATATTTCACAAAGACAATTTTAATCTCCCAGGCACAACAGAAAATACGTAATAGTCTGACACAGTTTGTATTTCTCCTGGTTATTTGGAGATGGTTTTAAGCTTACTAGAGTCTGATCGCAAGTTGATGGTTGACAAACACAGTGGTACGTGCTCTATCATGTCATACTGGGTTTAACTTTTATTGATCACTCTAAACCAACACTTATCCTTAAACCTCACTTTGATTTACAGCTGTGAGCAACCCCTGTTCTGATTCTTTGACCTGGGCTCTTTTACAACAGCAACTAATTGCTGAAGTGGACTTCAAAAGTCCATTTAAACAACTTATGCAGTCTAGAAATATCTAAGACTTGACATGAGAAGATACGTTCAATCGATTCAGCGGCTCAATAGACACAATACCTCCAACTCCGAGACCTGCAATCACTCAGCACATTATGGGGGTTTAAGGAAGTGAGGGAGGTTTTTATAGCAAGATCAAACATGTGTGATTGTAGAGGGGGTTGAGGGGAACAGAACTGTATAGATGGCTTACGTATAGGATTCCTGTAGAGAAAGATATATCAGGTTTAGTAACGGAGAATACTGGAATGGAAATGACTCCTACTCATCATATATGAACTGAATCAACAAAAAAGCAGTTGTATGGGAGTCTCACTAGTCCATAAATGTCTAATCTTTTTGTCTTTTGTCGCTCCGAATTATTTTTATTTAATTTGATTTTTCTGATTTTTCGGGAAAAATCAAAATAATACGAATTAATTAAAATAAATTATAACTTGCTTCTGCGTTATGCTATGCAGTTGTAGATCATTTCACAACTTGAGACAGAACTAATACACATATGAAAGGCATATTCACGCATATACCTATTATATCCATGATGTACCATCAAGTTTCGTTGAATTCTAATTCGTTAACTCTCAGAAACCAGCACAAATCATGCTCGAACTCCCCTAAACTCGTCAGCACTGTTAAACAGCCTCTTTTGCGTCCATTTAAAACATATTTAAAGCCCATTTGTCCCCACAAACGTGACACTCCGTTAATTAGTTTTCACAGATTTACATCAAACGATTGATCAATAATATCAATCAGAACACGACGTTATTGGTATCATTAGAACTACCTGAATGTAAGAAGACTCTTCTTCTTGATACAGCCTCTAAAATCACAAAATACCACCAATTCCGAGGCCAGCCATCACTCAGTGCATTATTGAGGTTCAAGGAGGCGAGGGAGGCTTTTCATAGCAATGAAAACTAGATGACATTATAGAGGGAGACGAGAGGAACAAAACTGTATAAGTGTCTTCTTTGTAGACTATCTGTAACGTAATATATATTGAGTTTAGTAACGGAGAATACTAGAGCCATAACTTATCAGATATGAACTGAATCAACAAATAAAGAGTTGTTTGAGTGTCTAACCGGTCCATAAATGTGTATTATTTTTGATTTTTGTCGCTCCGAATTAATTTTATTTAATCTGATTTTTCTGATTTTTTGGAAAAAATCAAAATAATACTAATTAATTAAAATAAATTATAACTTGCTTCTACGTTATCCTAGACAGCTGTAGATCATACCATAGGTCCAGACAGACCCAATACACATATGAAAGTCATATTTACGCAAATACCTGTTATATCCATCAAGTTTCAACAAGTTTCGTTCATTTCTAATTCGTCAACTCTCAGAAATCAGCACAAAACATTCTCCAACCCAACTAAACTCTTCAGAACTGTTAAACGACCTCTTATACGTCCATTTAAAACATATTTAAAGCCCGTTTGCCCCCAGAAACATCACATTCCGTTAATCAGTTTACACTGATTTAAATCAAAAGATTGTTCAATAATATCGATCAGAACACAACATTATCGGTATCATCCGAATCTCCTGAGACGTTCCATTCCAACCAGCAACTCTAGAAGTCTGTAGTATGAGTGCTTGATGAGATCAGAGACTTGCGATCACTCAGTGCATTGTTAGGATTGATAACAGTGAAGGAGGTTTTACAGAGCAAGATAATACACATGAAATTGTAGAGGGGGACAAGAGAAACAAAGCCGTATAAGTGTCTTCTTTGTAGACTGCTTGTAGAGTAATATATATTGAGTTTAGTAACGGAGAATACTGGAGCCAGAACTCATCAGATATGAACTGAATCAAGAAAAAAAAAGTTGTTCGAGAGTCTAACCAGTCCATAAATGTTTAATCTTTTTGACTTTGGTCGCTCCGAATTATTTTTATTTAATTTGATTTTTCTGATTTTTCGAAAAAATCAAAATAATACTAATTAATTAAAATAAATTATAGCTAGCTCCTACGTTATCCTACACAGGTGTAAATCATTTAACAAGTCTAGAATGATCTAATACACATATAGAAGGCATATTTACGTATATACCTGTTATGTCCATGAAGTTCTATCAAGTTTTGTTGCTTTCCAATTAGTCAACTCTCAGAAACCAGCACAAAACTTCCTCCAACTCCTCTACACTTTTAGTGCTATTAAATTACCTCTTAGACGTTCATTCAAAGCCCAATTAAATCCCATTTGCCTCCAGAAAAGTCACACACCGTTAATCTGATTTAATCTGATTTAAGTCAAACAATTGTACAATAATATCGATCAGAACACGACGTTATCGGTATCATCCGAACCGTCCGAGGCGTGCCATTCCAACCAGCAACTCTAGAGGTCTGTAGTATGAGTGCTTGATGAGATCAGAGACCTGCAATCACTCAGTGCATTGTTGGGATTGATGACAGCGAAGGAGGTTTTACAGAGCAAGATAATACACATGAAATTGTAGAGAGAGACGAGAGGAACAAAGCCGTATAGGTGTCTTATTTGTAGACTGCTTGTAGAGTAATAGATATTGTGTTTAGTAACGGAGAACACTGGAGCCATACTCCATCAGATATGAACAGAATCAACCAAAAAATTGTTGTCTGAGGGTCTAATCAGTCCATAAATATCTAATCTTTTTGATTTTTGTCGCTCCGAATTATTTTTATTTAATTTGATTTTTCTGATTTTTCTGAAAAATCCAAAAAATACGGAATAATTAAAATAAATTATAACTAGCTTCTGCGTAATCTTACGAAGCTGTAGATTATTTCACAAGTTTAGAACGATCCATTACAAATATGGAAGGCATATTTACGCATATACCTGTTATCTCTATGAAGACTCATGATGTTTTGTTGATTTCCAACTCTTCAACTCTCAGAAACCAGCACAAAACATCCTCCAATTTTTCTACACTTTTTAGCATTCTTAATCCACCTCTTGGACGTTCATTTTAGGCCCAATTAAGTCTCATTCGCCCCCGCCAACGTCACACTCCGTTCATCCGATTTAATCTGAGTTAATTCAAACAATTGTTCAATAATATCGATCAGAACACGACGTTATCGGTATCATTCGAGCCGTCTGAGGCGTACTATTCCAACGGGCAACTCTTGAAATCTGTAGTATGAGTGCTCGATGAGACATGACGTAATCATTTGCGGTACATCTCGAGGTGGTATTCATAATATGGGAATGTAGACTCGACCAACATTGGAATCAAACAACTCAGGCGGTTCTGATAGTTCTATTATATTTGTATTTCTTTTCTGACTGCTATTGGATTATTGCTACCAACCATCCAAACACGACTTCCTGCTAGCTTCCAGTCGGTTTTCAATTCGTTTGGGCGTTCATTCCTGAGAATTTTTGGTTGCGGTTCAAAAATCAACAAGACAGATAACAGCACCTTGGCCAGATCACAAATCAGATAACACTGTGTCTGTCAACCAACGACTGCGTGATGCCAAATTCACTAATCTTCAAACCATCCTCAAATACCCAGGAAGTATGCCAGAGGTTTGAGATTTTAAGGTATTGTTCATTCACGCTGGGAAATAAAACAATGAAACTGCCTTTTTTGTAGGCTGTTTGTAGAGTGAAATGTATCAGGTTTAGAACAGGAGAGTGTACTGGTACCGTATAACACCTTTTATATATGGATAATAGATTCAAATACGAATATGATAGTACTATCCGAACCGCCTGAGTCGTGTGATTGCTATAGGAAACTCTAGAATCTCGGAATATGTATATCTAACGAGATATCACAGTAACAGTTTACAAAACTTCAAACGACGACAGCAGCATGAATATTGACGGAAACGCTTAGCAAACAGCATATTCAACATGCCCCGACCTTGTTTATACTATGGGGGTCACGTGATCGAGATCCAGTGATGTGCATATTTTTCGCCTTCCGTGGCCGAGTGGTAAACATCTGTCCTTAAACCTTAAATATTTTTAAATATTTCGAAAGCTCGTCGGTTCAATTCCCGTGGATCTCGATTTAATAAAATGATGAGCAAAGGAGCAATTCTCAAGCAACTTGTGACAGGGTTTTGTGAAGGAGTGTTTATATGTCTGTATAATTTTTTCGAGGTGATTTGGCGGGTATATTAGCAGCATGCTGGCTTCTCCAAAAGACCGGAGATAACCGGTGATAGGAGCTAGTACTCTCAAATGGGTTTGTTTTGGATCAATTCTTTTTCAGACTATATCTACCAGTACGGAGTAATCCTATTACATCTAAATTTGACTCATTACCGCTACTAAATCTGTTTCTACCCTCACGCTGACAGCAATTCCCACCTGTAAATCATCCAATCAACAAATAATAAATACGTCTCCTACTCCTCAATCGACCAAATCTCCCGCAAAATCTCCTTCAGACCCTCATTCTTTATCAAGGCCATGTCCGAGATCATATCAAGAAAGGGTGCATAATATCTGCAATACAGAACAGACAGTGTCCAAAATGATTTAAAACGTGCCACAAGAGCGTGGAAATTGACCTACAATATGTTGTGATGTCAAATAATAATATGAGCTATTAATATTGCCAATTATAAAAACTTTGTATTTTTTTTTTCCCGTCTTTTTTTCCAACTTTTTTTCAGTGTCTGGGAAAGCGAAAATTAGTGCGAAACAGCACATCCCGAAGTGGTATTAACAAAGGTGAAGATAGATATACCATCAATTGATCGTAACAATTCAGGTAAAGTTTTTAAAAACATGAAAAAGGATGTTTTTACCCCTGTTTGATGAGTCTGAAGTTTTGTGAAATCTTGGTTTTTGGCTGTTTTTTGACAAAAATGCATGTGGTCCCCCCCACAAGGCGAAAAGCTGACTTTTTTTGAAAAAAAGCAACATTTTTTTTGGGTCTGTAATCAGTATCCGATGTTGTAGTGTGCCTCTGGAAGTACAATGGCCTTTGTTTCACCTTAATACGGTCTGTCCTTGTGGTGTTACTCAAGTATGATAATCTCGGCAATACAAAACAATGTCCAACAGACCATAGACATACCTAGAGAACGTGAAAATTAATAGACAGTATATTGTGATGTCAAAGAACAATCCCATATATTAATAATGCAATTTATAAAAACTTTCATTTTTTTTTTTCAGTTTTTTTTTTGCTTTGTTTTTCACTGTCAGATTTAACCAGGGTCAGTGCAAAACAACACATCCCGAATTGGTTTTGACAAAGGTGAAGAAGATTGTAGAATCAATCGATCGTTCTCATTCAGGTATCGTTTTGAAAAATATAGAATCTCCTGTTTTTAGCCCAGTTTCATGAGATCAAAGTATTGTGAATTTTTGATTTTTGGCATTTTTTGTCAAAATCTCAGGTGGTCCCCCCCACGGGGCAAAAGCTTGACTTTTTTTGAAAAAAATTAACAAAATATTTTTCCTCTGTAATTGAAAATACATAGCTTCCCCATGTTGTAACATGCCTCTAGGAGTATTGTGCCGTTTGTTCCACCTTGATACGATCTCCCCTGGTGGTGATATCCTTTGCCCTAAACGAGACTTTCTGGATGATGCCAACTACCGTAAATAGTCATATTTATATAGAGCAATTAGGTCTAGGATTGTTCTATCTGACTTCTAGATTCAAAATATAAAATAAAAATTGCAATTGAAGCACTTTTCGTCAACTTGTGCTATTGTATGTTTGATGGTAATACTAGTATCAGTACAATAGTTCAATGATAACTTAACACACTTCTTCTGCAACACAGAATCATTCACAATGCCTAATATGTTCTGTTATTATGTAGACATACATAAAATCAGCTGGGTTTTCGATCATTTCACGGGATAAACATGAATCTCGAAAGAAAATCATGCAGAGAACGCGGAAAAACTTGGAAAGATGCGGGAAAAAATACTTGGGGTAATCTAGAGTTGGCATATATCTCTATTAGAAACTATATGGTTTCTATAGAAGTGTTTTTTTCGTACTTTTCAGCTATTCCAAGAATGTAGCACTGGAACGAGTCATACTCATCAGAAATGAGCTTTATCAACCTAAAAACTGCAGTTTGGGAGTCTTACAAGTCCATTAATGTCCGTTTTTTTTGATTTTTGGCCCTCCGAATTATTTTTATTTAATCTGATTTTTCTGAAAAATACGAAAAATCACAAACAATTAAAAAAAATCATAATTCCTTCCCACGTAATCGTACACTGTTACGAGAAAATATATTATATTTAAATACATTCAATGCACATATTGAATTCATAGCTATTCATGTTCAGGTCAAATCCAGCAAATCCCTCTGGTTTTCAGTAATTTCCATCCGATAAACCAGCACAAAACACTCTTCAAACTTCAACCTGATTTACTGTATATATTTCCCACTGTGGGGAACACTCCTTAAACAGATCCACTTTGCTAGGTGGTAAAAAAAACGGTTTTTCCGTACTTTTGAGCTATTCCAAAAATGCGACATTGTAACGAGTCATACTCGTCAGAAATGAGCTTTATCAACAAAACAACAGTTGTATGAGAGTCTCACTAGTCCAATGATGTCAATTTTTTTTGATTTTTGGTCCTCCGAATTATTTTTATTTAATTTGATTTTTCTGATTTTTCTGAAAAATCAAAATAAATAACAAACAATTCAAAAAAATCATAACTCCCTTCCACATAACCCTACGCTGTTGTGAGAAAAACAATAATATTTGAATACATCTAATTCACATATTGGCGTCATATTTACTCACTTTCCAGACAAATCCAGCAAATCCCATTGATTTTCCGTAATTTCTATGTCATAAACCCGCACAAAACACTCTTCAAACCTCATTCAGATTATCTGTTTTCTCATCACCTCTGTGAGGAAGACCCCTGACATAGATCCACTTTGCTAGGTTCTAAAAAAACGTTACCTCATCAAAATAAAGCAAGTCTTCTATCATCAAGAAAGGGTGCATAATCTCTGCAATACAAAATAGTCTAAATAGGGGAAAGACGTGGAACAAGAGCGGGGAAATTGACCTACAGTATATTGTGACGTCAAAGAACCATCTCAGCTATTAATATTTCAATTTATAACAACTTCCTTTTTTTTTTCAGTTTTTTTTTTTGCTCTGATTTTCAGTGTCGGAGTTAACGAGAATTAGTGTCATACAACACATTCCAAAGTGGTATTAGCGAAGATGAAGATAGATATAGATTCAATCGGTCGTTTCTATTCAGGTAACGTCTTAAAATTTAGATATCCCGCGGTTTTCACCCCAGTTTGATGAGTCTAAAGTTTTTGTAAATCTTGATTTTTTGTTGTTTTTTCACAAAATCGCATGTGGTCCCCCCCATAAGGCGAAAATCACATTTTTTTGGGAAAAAAACAACTTTTTTTTTTTGGTATGTAATCAGTCTCCTACGTTGTAGCATGCCTCTGGAAGTATAATGCGCTTTGTTTCACCTCGCTACGGTCTCTCCTCGTGCTGCTACTCAAGTATGATCATATCAAGCAAATATCTACCAACAAAACAGTGTATAAAATGATCTAAAACATGCCACAAGAGCGTGCAAATTGACCTACAGTATATTGTGACGTTGAAGAACAATCTCAGATATTAATATTGCAGTTTATAGAGAATTTGTTTTTTTTTCTGTTTTTTTTTTCTATTTTTATTTTCAGGGTCACAGTCGACGAGAAAAGTGCAAAGCAACACATGCTGAAGTGCTAGTGACAAAGCCGAAGATAGATATAGAATCAACAGATTGTTTCTATTCGGGAAACTTTTCGAAAATCATAATTTCTCCTGTTTTTACCCCAGTTTCATGAATCTAAAGTTTTATGAAAAGTTGAATTTTGGCACTTTTTCGACAAAATCCCATGTGGTCCCCCCCACGAGGCAAAAACTTGCCTTTTTTTGAAAAAAAGCGACAAAAATAAATTCGTCTGTAATTGAAAATATATAGCTTCCCGCGTTGTAGTATGCCCCTAGGAGTACTGTGCTGTTTGTTCTACCTTGATATGGTCTATCCTGGTTTTCTAGAAGCCTCTTTGAATATGTAAACGAACATGAACACTGATCAAAATTGCAGGGTTAGGGTATTTCCTTTTTACCAGCCCCAAACATTATGATGCAGCCCTATCGTTATAATCATAGATTAATAAATACTAATAACAGTTTCTAATACGAGAAAAGCTGTCCACTAGTCGAAAACATTTGGCAAACCTTATACTTGGAATTTCCAAGCCGTATGCATGGGGGTTGGTGTTTTACCGTGTAGTTTTCGGACTACAAAACGAGCTATGGGAATTCCAAAGTGTGAGTTTTGTAGCTACACGTCTAAGGCGGAAGATTCCATTTGTTAAACTGTTGGCAAATAGGTGTAGTGGGTCCTTTATAGCTAATGTAGCTGTTAGGTTGGTATATTCTACGCTGAAAGTCTAACATGGCCACAACTGTTCCAATTTCTTATCTGAAAGCAGCATGAGAATCTCCTGGTCTGGGGCTTCAAAATGGGCTATCTCTTTCCTTTCTATGGGCAATACCTGTGGAGTAAAAGACGTTTAAAGTAGCATAAAGTACCTGGTTTGGTCCCAGCATAAAGTATCGGGAAAGAGTGCATGAGATATGCACCACTGTGCATGAAAGCCTTGCATATTTAATGCACTGTCGTTCTCACCAAACATATCATCGTCAAATTTGATCCAACATGAACAGAAAAATATGGAAAGTAATGCCACACATGAGGGCTTTATCATCCGACTTCTGAAATAGTTGTGCCATTTTATCTTGACAAGCTGAAGCATATCTAAGGATATTAGGAATATTCCGCGCAGCAAGCACTTTAAAAACAATTTCAAATCTTTAACATTCTATAAGATTCCTGCAATCACGGCCATCATTTTGGTATATGATTCATATCTTTTAAATGTTTGTAACACGATGTAATCGGCGCTACAAGTAGTGCTGAACTTCTCCATGCACTCAGAATAGCTTAAATCTCTGTTTTTCAAGTTTAAAACTCTAAATATTGCTTTTATGGAACTCTAAACTTCATTTCTCGGTCTACTTTTCCCAATTAGGCATCTTTTAACCCCTTTGGGCTCACTTCACCTTAATTTGGTAAAACCACCTTAATGCTTGTTTTGATTTCCCAAACGGGACAGGGTGAGCTTAAATGTGACGCCTATGTCCCAATTAGGTCAAAACACAAGATTAGATTTTTTAAAAGCAATATTTAGACTTTTATATACATGACACAGACACCAGAAATCTCTCTGGGCCCACCAAAATCCACGACTTTCCGAGTCGGCGGTCAGGTAATTTTGACGATTTTTGAAAACGCAAATTTTTGATGTGGCGTGATACTCCACTGTTTTTGACACCAGAATATGATAATCTCAGATTCACAGCTGGTCTGTAAGCTGTTCTATGCTCGTTTGTATTTTGATACCGATTTGAAACAAGTGCTCCATCAATAGTGTCTACTGAAAAAAAACGAAATGGAGGCATCAGAACAGGGTAGGAACAAGGATATTGGACTTCCAAAGGCCTTATAGATAATGGGAATATATAGCTTCAATAATAAATCGAAATATATATATATATATTTCTGTATTTTTTGTGATTTTTCCACCCTTAGCACAGGTGATTTCTTCCAAAATGCACCAAATTTTGAGGTTTCTCAAAACTTGAAAATGTCGAAAGTGCCGAATAACCGTCCGATTTCTGATTTTAAAAATACCGTGCTATCTCAACATGACGGATTATAACTGCCACCACGTTCACTTTTGTCAATATCTCTTTGGAATGTCTCGTTTTCACCCTGACACTATCGAGGTCAAAAATAACCACCTTATTTTGAGAAAAGTCAAAATATAGTTTTTTGACTCGGTCAAAAAATAAACACAAAAATATTTTGCTTGATCGTAATGGCACAGCCAGCGCCGTGATCTTCTCGAAAGTGGTGGCAACCTGTTCCTAATCATGTAACGGATTTTTTCAATATTTTTTCTTATTTTTCAGGCTTGAATTGTGAAGTATTTTGGCATTTTTCGTTTTGTGGGAGCACCAAAAAACATGGATTTTGGGGGAAATCGCCCGTACTTGTGGTGGAGAAAATGAGAAAAAAATGGCAAAAACAGAAAAAATGACAAAATGATAAATACGCAATATAAGTGGTCCAGGATGTTCTTCCACATCACAATATACTGTTGGCCGGTTTCCACGCTCTTGGGTCACGTATTTCTCCGTTTTGTACACTTGTTTTACATCACACAGATTATGCACACCTTAATTTTGATGCAGTCATGCAGGATTTTGTAGAATTTTGGGAGGCTTGTAAAATTACAAGTGCCTTTCTTTCTGTTGTATGGATGGTAGATTCATAATCCTCAAATCTGGGGGATCAGTTTGATATACAATAATACTATGCTTGAGATTTTCCTCCATCAAACAGAGGGTTCCTATTTTTGAGGCTTAATATTAGGTTTAGATAAAGTTTGGTCTTTGTGACACTCATATTTTGGGTCGAGCTTTTGGGGCTGGAAAACTTCACCACAACAGATCAAAAACAAACGAAATTCGGTGTAATGAATAAAGAAGAGATTTCATTCACAACCATAACAATCATGTGGTGCTGGAAGTATTGGTACTCGTTATCCATGTGTCTGTGCTCTGTGTACAAATTTTAAAGTTTGACACATTTTGTGGATCACTGGAAATTCTCTTAATGGTGCTCTACTAGTTCAAATAATTATCCATGGTGTATGGATCTATCTAACGAGCTCAGTAATGAATCTTTCCAGCAGAAATTCTTAGTCTTGGTCATTTTTTTATCAAATGTGCTGTTACAAGGCTACACTGGCAGGAAAATCCTAACCCAGCCAAAACAACTCCGAATCAAAATCTGAAAGAAGAATTTTGATTTTCAAATTCAGAGCTTCAAAATGAGCCACTTTTGACCTCTCTATCGTCTCTACTCGCTGAATAAACGCCGCTCAAAGTTGCATAAAGTACCTGGTTTGGTCCCAGCATAAAGTACCGGGACGGCATAAACTACGGGAGCGGGTATGCAAGATCGCTCCCGTAGTTTATGCTGGGACCAAACCAGGTACTTTATGCTACTTTACTCAGCTTTAACTCAGCAAGTAGCGCCGTTAGAAAGTCCTGAGATAGTTTGTTTTGAAGTCCTCAATCATGAGATTACAATACCGAGTTCAGAATTAAAATCGGAGGTGATTTGGCCATTTTCTAAACCAGCATTTGAGACCTTCCCAGTACATGTAAAAAACACAAAAACGAAAAACGAGTCAGGTTATTGTCCTTTATTAACGTCTACTGGTCCAAGAACCGTTCAGAATGTTACAGATACCGCGGAGGGTATACCGTTGATGGCGTGGGGGCTATAGCCACCAAAACTCCCAACGCCCGCGCACTTTATTTTTTTTATTTTTTTTTTTTTTATTGGGAGGAAAGGAGAAAATAACCTTGCGCCAATTTTTTTGAGTTCTTGACCAATAATACTTCTAATGTCATTTAATGGACTCTACAAATATATAATCGTAATATAGGTAACACCATCTTATGTAGGAGGGAGAGCCAAACAGTTTCGTAGTTTCATTATGAATTTTCGACAAGTCCAGACTTCATTAGAGTAACATAACCATTATGCATTAGATTCCTGTCAAGTAAAGGTCTAAGTAAATGATTTTTGCATGCGCTGAGAGCTGTTTCCAGTGTTTGTAATACCGTAATCGACTAAATTATTCAATATATTCGATTAAGTGGACTCGCTCTATCTCCTTATCATATTGTTTAGTAAATTAGACTACAAGTAATCCGTAATTGTTAACATAGCTTGTCCAATGAGAAAAATTATATGGTTGCTGTATGGGGTTAGTATACTAAAAATGGCTGAAAATCTGGAAAACACATGGACTTCTCAGTAAAAATTGCAGCTTGAAAAAGAAAAATACTATCGGATTATACGGAACGGTTTAATATTTGTAGTAGTGTTTTTATTTCGCTGGAATTTATCTAACGCATATGGCACCACACTTAATGTTTTGTGAACTGATGTGTCTAGATGAAGGGAATTTTGTGTCCCATGATTAGCAAAATATCCGAAAAACGATCTTTTCCATATTAATGAGGCATTTTAAAATTAATTGCACAAAAAAATTATTCCTGACCTTCTCCCTATCCTATTTTTGACTGTTTTTGAAAACTAACTAATCACACCTCCATTCACATAATTGTATCTGTGTCACAGGGTCAAACATATATTTTGTAAAATATTAAATTATGTTTGTGGGGTGGACTGTGCTGTACACTGTTTTGCCCGAATAATCAAAAACACTAATTATGTATTCGGTTTGACACCGTAGGACACAGTCAATCCAGTAACTGGGACTTTTTTTAAATTATGTGTTGGGAGGATCTGTGAAAAACCCAATCCATCCGACATGGCGTAAATCCTTTTTTATTTTTTTTGGGAGGAACTGTGAATTCACAGTCTAGCCGAGAATTGGGAAGAATCTTAATTTGATTTTGGGAGGAACTGTGATATCACAGACTACACGGTATTTGGGGAAATCTTAAATTAATTATGGGAGAGACTGTGAAATCACAGTCTAGCCGAGAATTCAGTAATTTATTAAAGCTGATTTGGGGAAGGACTGTGATGACACAGTCCAGCCGAGAATCCGGAAAAATCTTAAAACTGATTTTGGGAAGAACAGTGAAATTACTGTCCAGCCGAGGATTGGAAAATATATTAAACTGTTCCTACCTACCAGGAGCAGTTTGTAATATGGCAGGCATAAAGACAAGCGAACAGTACAGTACTTTATGACACAACCATTATAACAAATAAATTTGTTCCATAAGTTACCAATGATTTATATTCTCCAGATTTGTCTTGACTACGATACTCGCCCCTATAGGTAAGAGATTATTGAATTTTTTTCGTAGTTGTACCGTACGTATCTGTATGTTAAGTTTGAACTTTACCTGTACAGTGCACAACAATACTGTATCATATCGTACATTACTGAAGCACTGTACTGTACGATACTGTACAGTGTATCAAGAAGCAATTTTCCTGTCCAATTTTTAATTTGAACTGATATATCGACGCCTGACGACATTCTCAGTCAGCTCATCCGCACGAAAATCCGAAGCACAATCCTTCAAGTGAGTATGATGATCCCGAAAATCAGATCGATTGCTAACCAAGTCCTATGACATACTCAGAACTGAACGTGTCCCATATTCCACTGGGGACTCAGGGCCACATATCAAATCCAGGGAGTCCCACCTCTGAAGATGAGAGAGAGAGTTACTTTCCAGGCTCATTCAACCAAAGCCGATTTGGAGATATCCATGACTTCTCATTTAGGTCCACTCCACTTCCCTGCAGCAACAGTCACGCAAACACACCTGAAGCTGCTGGCGAAACACCTCCAGGCTCATCGGATCGAGGAACACCACCCGAACCTGTAAATCCCTTGGATCGAAGTTCCCCTTCAGGCCCTGACACTCCGTCTGAGCCTAGAACTCCCCCGGGGCCAGATGATGGCGAAGAGGACATACGCGAAACTCTTTCGTCGTTGAGGAAGCGGGTCAATCGCAGGATGTATGAAAAGGAGCAGTCCACTTACGCTGAACCAGAGAGGATTAGGAGGCCAAAGAGGAGAAAGTACGATCCAGCAGACTTAGTTACTAGACAGGCGTCCTTTAAGTGCAGACTATGCACTCACAGGATTCAAATTGTTTCGAAGTACAGAGAAGCGGATGGAGATGACAAACTGTGGCAAGTTAAGGATTGGGGTGATGATTCTCCACATGATCACAGTGATGATATCAATTCAACTATGCAAGCACTGATTGAAAGAGAGAGAGCTGAGGCGTTCGCAGAAGATGACGAGGAGGAAGAGGAGGAAGAGGTACCATGGATGGACGATACTGAATCTTTCCTACCTCGTATTCCCCCTTGCCCTACAATTCATATTTTCCATGAGAAATTACATGAATGGGGGGAGGATAAGAAACTGGTTTTTTCTCTGCAGGAGGGTCAAACCCGCTTTCATTGCGCCAGAACCGATGGTAACAATGTTCGGTGTAAGGTAAAATTTTCGGTTAGGAATGTTATCATTGGTGGTGAAGAAATGGTAATCATGGGTACTCGGACATCTTCTGTGACACACAATCATTCTATTGGCGAGGATATTAGTCCCGAAGAGCAGAAAAGAGTAGATAAGTATGAGGATATCCGCATAAACAATAACCCGGAGCAACGTTATGAGTGGTTACCACGTATCTTGTTCTCGTTCGATACATTTCTGCAACTAAGGAATTATATCGATGAATTTGCGGAGGGGAAGGGCATGTGTTTTGTCATTGAGAGAAGCAGTACTCGTCACAGAAACACTGGCCATCAGATAGTTGAGTTTGCTTGTGATAGATACTACGACCATGGAGAGCATCTTAATGAGACCAAGGGGTTTTGCTGCCCCGTGAGGTTGCATGCTATAAGACGACGTAATGGAACTACAGATACATTTTCTTGGCATCTAAGGTACCCCCATTTCCCTCAAAACCACACCCACACGCAAATGAACCTCCTGCCTCAAAACAGTTATTACTTTCGCAAAATGACTGATATGCATATGGAATACGCCATTGATCTGTTGGGAGTGGGAGTTGAAAGAAACCAAATCGTCGCCTTGCTTGAGGACAAGGACTGGACTAAGCATGGCGGCAAGCCTTGGCGAGGTGTCCCTAAGGATATCTCTAATCTGGGCCAAAAGTTGAGGGCCGAGGAACTGGCTGGAAGATCACCCATGGAACACCTCGCTTATGTTGCAGAGATGCACAAGAAAGAGTGGGAGTGCGAGATTCACGCTGTGACTGTTACAGAGATGGTACCCGTTGATGCTGACGACGATGAGGATAGAGAGCCGCCCATCGTGGACTATCTTCGGAATGATGGCTTTCCCAGGAGAGATGAGGATGAGGATGAGGATGAGGATGAAGGAACAGTGGAAAATCCAGATTCTTGTTTGGATACCCCCCGAGCACCCGACAACATTGTCATCCGTGATGATGACATTCCTCTACAAAACGGACTGGAGGGTGAGCAGCCACAAGACGACAATGCTGCAGGAGAAGGAAATCCAGAAGTACCTGGGTCCCCACCTGAACAGGAGGAGGTGAGAATGAAGGAGGTTAAGTACAAACAACTTGATGCATTTTTTTTTGCGTCCCAGCAGAGCCTACGACTTGCAAAGATCTACCCAGAGGTACTCATGGTAGATGCCACATACAGCACCAACACATCCGCAATGCCTCTTGTCCAGCTGGTGGGAATGGATTGTAACAAAAATTCATTTACTATCGCGTTGGCATTCATTTCTGGAGAAGGTGCCAAGGATTTTAATCGTATCTTCACTTGGATTTCACTTGTCTATGCCAAGCACGGGATTAGACGTCCTAGCATCATCATTACTGACGCTTGTAAGGCTTCTATCAGTTGCGCAGTCCGTATTTTTGATACGTCGCGGATAGTGTTGTGTCGATGGCATGTCCGACAAGCTATTAGAGGAACACTGAGGAAAAAAACAAAAATGATCCACCATAGGGAGACGGAGTTTTTAACTGATTGGGATGCTCTTGTGTTATCTAATACGACGGCACTATTTGTTGCACGTTGGGATAAGTTTTGGAGTAAATGGCAACCCTTCTTTCCCGAAATGGCTAATTACATCGCGAAAACTTGGGTCCGCCCGCACAAAGAGAAGCTGATCGACGTTTGGGTTCAAGACCTGAATTCACCTACTTTCGATCACAAAACCACTTCTCCCTGTGAAGGAATGCATTCTTACATGAAGCACAAACTCAGCAATTCGTGTCAAGATCTTTGGACTACCTTTAAAAGGATGGAAAGAGCGTTTCACAAGAAGATAGAACAAGTTTACATCGAGCAAGGTATGAAACGGACAACAATAAAGGCTTGTTATGTAAACCAAGCTCTAGATGAAGACTCGCCCATGAGAAAGATTGTTGGTGATGTTTCTGTGCTGGCCATGGACACTATCCATCAGCAACTTCTGGCAGATAACTGTTCAGGAGACGATTTCGCAAAACCTATTGACAATTTTAATATGGATACTGCGTTTGAATTGATGGGCGAAGAGGTTCGTGACAGGGCCCTCGGTGCACTCAGACCTCAGGAAAACGAGGCCGCCCCTCACGGAGTGCCTATCGATTATGGTCTGATCGTGATCAATGATCGTTTAGAACCAGAGGAGCGCCTAATTCGGGACCATAAGAGAATTTGCAACATTAACAAAATACATGGGCTACCATGTGCTTACACAATTGCTCACGAGATCCAAGACAGACCGATTGAACTGACAGATATCCCATCTCACCACCGCCTTGTTACCTTTGAGCAGATGAATCAACATATGCTTGATGGCGATTTTGTGCTATATGGGGCAGAGTCTTGTGATGGAATGCGATTCCCGCCCAGGAAGAAAGGAACTAAAAAATCCATTAGGAGGCAGGACCTTTATATCGAGCGTGTCGACAGGCAGAACGCCACTAACGCCCGCCAAGAAGAGCAGCAAAGGCGCAAGTGTGGCTTCTGCAAATTCCCTGGTCACACTATACGCATTTGCCCTGTTACTCGTGACATGGAGGTAAGTGCGTTGGCAAGACGTATTTATGCTGCAAGAGAGGTCCGTGAAGCAGTACCATGCACTGAACAGAGTGCACAACTTTACAGAGGGATGACTGGACACTTGAGCAAGCAGCTAGGTATTGTGCTTCCTGTTCCTCACGATGGAGCCTATGTTGACGCTTATGTTCATGCACATGCAGAAAAGTTTGGTGTTGGCAGACATATCAAGCATTGGGACCCAAATGATCCTGAGGAGGAGGAGGGGGGGGAGGAGGAGGAGGAAGATGGTGCAGAGAGACCATAATTTAGCAATTTATCAATATATTATTTGTTGTACAGGGTAGTGGGGTTCCCATAAGAAACGTAGAATGTGTTGTGGACATACATAATCGCTATATATAGTTTGGGCCAAATAGGTGGTTATGGTCAAGGGGGTTAGATGGATGCTTGACACACCACTTTCCATTCAGCTTGGTAATCGTCACCGAAACGGCGCAATCTTTGCATTTGCGGCAGATAAACACAATTCTGGGTTGTCGGGTCTTGCCCTTTGGCTCCTTCGCTGGTGTTGGCTCTTTCGAGGGAGCTCGGACGTTTTCTTTGTTACTTGCCGGCTTTTTAATCACAGAAGAGGACGCTTTTTTGGCATAGGGCGTTTTAGATTTTGCCACACGTGGTTTCACTCTTCTAAGCTTAACTTCAGGTACTGGCTGCCCTCGCTTAGAAGGCACTAGCACGGCTTCCTCCAAAGCTGGTTGATCCTCAACCACAGTGGGACCAGGATCGACAGACACCTCAGATGTCTGCTCTCCAACAGCAACACCATCAACTAGTTTCATTGCATTACTAGATTTTGTCCCCCAGATAAAAGGAGCTTTCTCGTTGGTGGAAGGATCAATGTAATTGACGCAAAAATTGAAAATATGAACATATGCGTCATTGAAATGATCAAACTCCGCTTCTTCAGGCAAATAATGCCTTGGCGTGAGCTTGTCGTAGCGAATCCGTTGACGTTCCGCTTCCGCCTTGACCTCCTCGCTTGTCTTCTTGTGAGCCTGATATTGTTCTTCCGAAGTACCAGCATACACCGTATCTGTACCATCGGGGTAGAACAAAAAATGGTGATGCTGCTTTTCCTCCTTTGAAGGCATCCCGACATACCACATGTTCCGTTCCGTAGAATGACAAACTGAAAGAGACACAGGACATTCTGGGTAACAACACTGGAAATAGTACCTGAGTACACCAGATGTTGACTTATCTCCGGGCTTAGGTTTGGGTGGGGTAGATCTACTGTTGTATTTGTAGAGAAACCCCCGTGGCCTGGCCCAGTCATTTATGGCAAGCCAAAGCTGTTCGCGTGAAGGGTATTCGGTAGAGGGAGGCAAGCGATCAGATCTATGATGGCGAGTATGCCGGATGTATGCATTCTCCGCTTGCTTCATGCACTTCTCATAGTCCTCTTCATCTTCCTCATAGTGGTGGTGCACCTCTTTTGTTCTCAAGTCTGGTTCATAAGCGAGTTTGGCCTTACCAGTTTTAGCGTTCTTGACCACCTCAAGTTTGTAGTTGCAATTTTTATGGCAACATCGAACAATAGACTTGAGATTTTCTGACCGCTTCCCGACCTCCTTAAACGTATCCAACTTGAACGCAAAGTGATATGGCTTCGCAAAACAATTAATATGGTACCAAAGCTGGCCAATAGGCACATTCATAGTGTAGCCTTCGATTATTGGTGGGTCGGGAGCACTGTTCATAAAGGCTTCGGGGAAGTTGCGGCTTTCGTACGTCAGTTGGGGGGGTTCGTCGTCCATGTTGTAATTGGGTGTGGTGGTTGAGATGTCAGGATTTTACGGTTCCACATGCATCTACAAGTATCGTAGACGCGTTCATTTTGGCTTTGCAATATTGCGTGAAGTCAAAATATGGAACTGAGCGCGATGTGCACTGTACTCGTACGAGTACAGTAATTGTAGTGTGTTGTTGGTGTACAATTCTATTACCCAGTACTCGGAGTCTTTCTCCTTGTTTCTCAAAGGTCGTATCGTTCCAAAAGTTTTGTTTAACACGTTTAATAATGAATATTTGCGGGGGTATTTGTGCTGTGCACAGATTAGCATAGTTTTGTTGTATTATATTTGTTATTGCGCATGCGGTTGTCTGTCATACACAGTTTTGCCTTTCATTGTACTAATTACTTCTTTAAAGTTCTGGTTTTACTGTGCTCCCACAGCTAACCCCCCGCGTATGATTAAAGTTACTGGAAAGGTCGGTCTTCCTGTGTTGAGCACACACCTCCCGATTTTTTAACGTTTAAATTTGCGCCATCTTAGGCAGAACTGTGATTTCACAGGTTCGCCGGTTAGAATGCATCCATAATACGCCATCAGCACCAAGCGGATAAAATGACTAGTAAGCGTTATGTAAAAAAAATATTGTTATATTTCTATTTCATAAGACAATAAGAGGAGGATGGTATTACTCATTTACGTATTTCTTTCCTTTTGCTTCGTTTACTCTATCATTAAATTTGGAATCTCATGTAGTATCACAGGTGGTCTTAAGGAGCGAAAATAGCTTCAAGAATCCTTCCCTTTAGATAACATATCTTACAATAGTCTGTTGCTCTGATTTATGGCAATTTCTGCCAAATTCCGCCACTCTTTACCATGGAACTAAATCACCGTATTTGGCCTAGTGGGGTGTAAATGAAATCGGGGATATTTTAACAGATACTCATTAAACAAATATGGAGAAAATATGATAAATTACTGAGGATGGCCCTTAATCTGATTCCATAATCAGCTTCTTGATTATACTTGTCAATGTTGAGTAATCCTGTTCTTTAGATTTTTGACACAATAGCCAATATTCTCTTATTTATGCCCGCTGTATTGATAGAGTATAGGTATTGTATATAGTGGGTATTATGTATTTATAATATTTCCCGTCGAAATTGTCCCAAAATTACATTGTATCTTTCTAACGTGGCATATATTGATGTAACGACTGTTTTCAATCAAATTCAGCTCCTAGATTCACGACAACGCCGTTTTGATATCCAATGTCATTTACTTAAGCTAGTTAACACTTCTGCTGCATGTAAAATTAGGCTTTTTATTTTCTGGAAGTTTGCTATTTTCTCCTTTCCTCCCAATAAAAAAAAAAAATAAAAATAAAAATAAAGTGCGCGGGCGTTGGGAGTTTTGGTGGCTATAGCCCCCACGGTTGATGGTACAGACCACTTACTACATGGCTGCATATAGTCCAATACTGAGCATTTGAGAAAACCCCTCCACTTTTCGATATTGTCCCCAACCTTAATTCTCTAATTAACGAGCCGCACGCATGGGGTACTGCTTTACAGTGTATTTTCCGTACAACAAATTGAGCTATTGGAATTCAAAAGAGTGCGTTGTGTATTCAGAGGTAAGAAGAGGAATATTACATGTGCTAAATTGCTACAAAACCCGTGTCATTTGAACTTTACAGCAAATGTAGAGGTTAACCTGATTTGTTCCACGCTGAATATCTATCATGGCCTAAACACCTCCGATTTCAATTCTGAAAATTTTATCTTAATTTACTAATAGGGTGCTTCAAAATGAGCCACTTTTGACCTCTCTACCGGCTCTACTCGCTGAATAAAAGCCGCTCAAAGTACCATAAATTACCTGGTTTGCTCCCAGCATAAACTACGGGAGCGATCGTGCATACCCGCTCCCGTAGTTTATGCCGTCCCGGTACTTTATGCTGGGACAAAACCAGGTACTTTATGGAACTTTAGRCAACATTTGTTGATCCAGCAGAGCTCGTAGAAAGGTATGAGGTAGCTCATTTTGAAGCCCTCAGTTGGGAAATTAATAGCATCTTTTCAGAATTTTAATCAGAGGTGTTTTGGCCATGTTCGAATTGTGCCTTTGAGACCTTCCCAGCACATGTAAAAAACACAAAAACGAAAAACGAGCCAGGTTATTGTCCTTTACTAACGTCTAGCGATCCAATAACCGTTCAGGATACTACATAAACAGAGGAGGTTACGCCACTGATGGTACAGATCACTTACTATATTGCTCCATATAGTCCAATACTGAGCATTTAAGAAAGCCCCTACACTTTTCGATAATGTCCCCAACCTTAATTCTTTAATTAACGAGCCGCACGCATGGGGCTACTGCTTTATCGTGTGTTTTTCGAAGAACAAATTGAGCTAAAAAAATTCCAAAATGTGAGTTTTGTAGCCAGAGGTAACACAATGAAGAATACTTGTGCTAAATTGCTACAAATCTCGTGTCATGTGTACTTTACAGCAAATGTAGAGGTTAAGCTGGTTTGTTCGGTGCTGAAAATCCAACTTGTCCAAAACACTTCCAATTTAAAATCCGAAAGCAGTGTCATAATTTCCCGACTAAGGGTTTCAAAATGAGCTATCTCTGACCTTTCTACAGGTAATACTCACTAAGGAAAAGCCTCTCAAAGTAGCATAAGGTACCTGGTTTGGTCCCAGCATAAAGTATCGGGGTGGCATAAACTACGGATATGTATGTATGCAAGAGTATGCAAGGTAATCAAAAAAACGGATTCCCGTAATATAAAAAGCAAAACACGCCTCCCCCAATCTGTAGCTGCTCAAAAATTGATGTTGCGTCTCATTTGAAGCAATGATGTTCATTTTACAGGCCATTTTGTGCACTTGTCCTTGTGCATGTGTTATGCATATGATATGCAAGTTTCATGCGGGTCGTATGTTTGTACCAGAACATCAGAACTCCATTTTGACGTATCATGAGGGGTTGGAGGTGGTTTTTTCTATACTTGTAATTGTAGCCCAGTGTGGGTAAAATTACGTCCATAGAGCACTGAACCAGGCACTCTACTTGTCTCTACTGATACCATTATTTACTAATAAAAAAAGTCAAAATCACCAATTTTCCCTGACATATACCCAGGAAATCCGTAGATTTTGGCATCTCTGACTAAAATATTTTTTGATAGATACTGCAGATAACTGAATTCTAACTTCACTACAGTAAAATTCAGCCTCTCCTCATCCTGAGGGTACCAATTACTAAGCCATGTGACCATCGCGACCCAGTTCTAGGACCCAAAAAAGTCCATTTTTCTTCAGATCAGCTCTTGTTTTGACTTTTKTTTTTAGTTTTTTTTTCGTTTTTTTTTTTTGTCCCCCTCCCAACTGATTTTTTTTTTTTTTTGCTTTTTTTTTCTCAGAATTGGATTTTGGGAAGTCCTCACTGACACCAGTGGTGGGGGAAATGACCAAAAATCGGGGGAAAAATTCGAAAAAAGAGGATTTTTAAAATCACCAATGCAGGTGTACCAAGTTGTTCTTTTGCATCACAGTATACTGTGGGTCAATTTCCACACTCGTGGGACAGGTATTAGACCGTTTTGTACATTTGTTTCTGCGCACAGTTCATGCACTGACAATAATTTAATTAATTAGATAGAACAGCACAATAGAGAAGCCCCAGTGCGGAGATAAACAGTGCAATAGAGAGCTGAAAGACCGCTCTTTCTTCTGATGCTATTATTTTATGGTTTAAAAAAAACGTCAAAATCACCAATTTTTCCTGGCATCTACCCAGGAAATCTGTCGATTTTGGCCATGCTGACTAAAATATTTTTTGTTAAATAATAAAGATAGCGACATGCCGACTTCACTACAGTAAAATTCAGAGTCTCCCCGTCACAGTGGTACTAGTTACTAGTCGCTATGTGTATTGTAACCAGTTCTGGGATCGAAACAAGTTGTTTTTACCTGGTTTTCTGGGGTTTTTTGGGATTTCTTGAAACTCCCAATTTTAAAAAAAGCAATTTTGGGGTGTGTCACTCCCAAATTCTTGAACTCGCTGTAGAAGACTCTCAAAATAATGTGTGGACCCTCTAATAATCATTAATTTACATACAAATGGACCTACTGTACCGTCAGGGCACCAAGCTAGCACCGGAACTCGAAATCAGCACACAAAAAAAAGTTGGGGAATGTCTTGGGAATCAGTAAATCACGGGTATCTGCACTCTTGTGCGAGTGGCTTGTCATCTCAAGGTATCGTATACTCTTTCTGGCATGGTAGCCATTTGTTTTGTTGTGTTGTGGTTTTAAATTAGGTGGTGAGGAGGGTGCAACACAAATAAGAATATCGAATTGCCTATACTCTGTGGTCCCAAACAGCACCACCATCTTGTTCACTGAAGTGCCAGCTCCTTCTTTCGCGTCAGGGAAGGCTCTTGCAAGCACAGAGCTGGTACCATTCATCCCCCAGCTTCTCAGAACTGACACAAACACAACTGACACAAACACAAACACAAACACAACAGCAACAGCAATCTTCTGGAATCACAAACTCACGGGTATCAGCACTCTTGTGTGAGTGCGCTGTCATCTCTGGGTATCGCATGCTCGTTCTGGCACGGTAATCATGGGTTTCTGTGGTGTTGTGATGATGGATGACGATGGTTTAGGTGGCGAAAGTGATGGTGAGGAGGAAGAGAACACAAATGGGAATCTGGGCATTTTTATAGTCCACCTTAAGGTCATTAAGATGGGCAAAAGACTGCATATAATCATGCCATTTCGTCAGTTCCAGGGGGAAGATTTCAGTTTCACGTGACCTAGATCACGTGACCTGAAAATTTAGGTCACGTGACTCAAACCTTAAGGTCAATAAGGTGGGCAAAAGACTGCATATAATCGTGCCGTTTTGCCTCTCCCAGGGGGAAGATTGCAGTTTCACGTGACCTAGAGGTGTGTCACGTGACTGAAAAATGTTGCTCAGGTGAGGTGAAAAATGTTGCTCAGGTGAGGTGAAAAATTTCAGTCACGTGACTGAAAAATGTTGCTCAGGTGAGGTGACAAATGTTGCTCAGGTGAGGTGAAAAATTTCAGTCACGTGACTGAAAAATGTTGCTCAGGTGAGGTGAAAAATGTGGCTCAGGTGAGGTGAAAAATTCAGGTCACGTGACTGAAAAATGTGGCTCAGGTGAGGTGAAAATGTTGCTCACCTGAGGTGAAAAATTCAAGTCACGTGACTGAAAAATGTTGCTCACCTGAGGTGAAAAATTCAGGTCACGTGACTGAAAAAATGTGGGTCAGGTGAGGTGAAAAATTCAAGTCACGTGACTTGAAATTTTTCAGTCACGTGATAGCGGGGTAGTCACGTGATAGCGGGGTAGTCACGTGATAGCGGGG